>PVIJ01008368.1:0-74889 GCA_004024925.1 Scalopus aquaticus | reverse complement strand
AACCGCTGCGCCACCGGGGAGGCCCAACCTTTTTGAGCTTTTAAATGACATAGTCACTTTAATTTTGTATTTCAAAATTATAGATTGACCTCTCATTCCCCAATTGCTACCATGAAGATATGAGTGTCTCTGCCCCTTCCTTTCATCCTACTTTTCCATTTTACTTCCCATTACCACCATCTGTACTTTTACACCATCTAAGTCAGTAACAGTTGCATTTACATTAACAGTCTGTCAAGCTTTGTTCACTGGATGCATCTAAATGATGGAGCTATAAATAGAGAAACATGGAAAGTGACAACATAATTGTCACTAACACCAAGTAGTTTACTGTAGTTATATTTCCCTTCCTATGCAACTACCATATATCATTTTAACCTGAAGTTTCCTCTTGCCTCTTCCCCTCTTGCCTTTTCCTTTTTCTCAAAAAGTTACGTTGTTTTTCCTAATCCTTACATGGATTTTTAAAGGATAATTATTTAAATTTCCAAACAATCTTTTAAGTTCTCAGATTTTATTTTTTATATAGTATCCCATTCTTTCACTAATGAAGACATGACCCGCCCCCGAAGCCCCCGTCCTCCCCCCACACACACACACACACAAACACACACAAATCTACCTGCAAATTTAACCTGAATTTTATTTTGGAAATTCCAACCTATTCCTGAAAGAGTACTTATCTTCTTAATGGTTTTCTTTCCTCCCTCCCTCTCTTATCTTTCTCTTTCATTTGTCTGGGCATTACAGCCCACAGGAGCCTTGCCTCCTGTCTGAATCACTCACTGGCATGTATTCACACTGCCCCAGTGCACCCCAGTAAGAATGGACCCCAGTTATTCCCAAGTGTGAACATGTACTTTTCATCAGCCTTCTTCCAAGTATCACTTGTCCACTTTCCCACCAGAGTTTCTAGGGATCATCTCCCAAACTCTAGCATCTAAAGGAAGACAATGAATGTCCTAGAGTCTGCCAGAACTTTGATGGTTCATGCATATTTAAGTGGGAAGCGGTGAGTCAATGGTGATAAGGCATTTATTGTGTTGAAAGACTTTTGTTTTACAAAATTGAATCTTTTTTTTACTATTAAGCATTAAATATCTCTACTGACTCTCCTAGTCCCTAATTTAAATAGCACCCCTAAACATCCCCAAGACATAATTTTTCCTATTTCTTTAAAGAAATACTTTGCTACTATTATTTTTTGGGGAAATTTTAAATATTATTGGGTTTAGTCAATGAGTCATGAGTAGGGTGCCATCCAATCTGGCAGATAGAAAGGAGGTACAAGAAACTGTAAAAAATAAAGACTTTAATGGGTAAAAGGGAATGAAAACAAGGAAGTGATATTAGGCAGTTTAAGGTGACTTTCCCTATTGGGGATTATCTAATTTAGGCTGAAAAGGGATTTCTGATTGCTTGGTTGAAGATTCCATTTTGGGGAGACCCGAAACTGTAATTGACTCGGTTTTGTGACCTGGGGCTTACCATAAGCAACTCCCTTTTGAGTCTGTTGTCTTGCTTTTAATAATCCCTATTAATCATCTTGCACCCAAAATTCCATTTCTGTTTCTGTTTCCAGAGAACCCATCCTGTGCCGAGAGACAAAGTAGCTTGCTCCATCATCACTTCTCTACTTTAAAAAAAAAATGTTGATGTTGAATTTGCTGGGGTGGAAAATGTCTTAACTCATAGAAGTTGCATATTTGGGTAGAGAACAAGGAGAAGGGGTAAAGGAGATGCAATTCTTGACTATAACCCCTTCCTGCATAATTTCAGCAATAGCTTTCTCCATTCTTCTTTAAAACTCACTTCTTCTTCTTCCAGATTATTGTTTAACTTTTCTACCAAGAGGGCTCTCCTCCTATTCTCTTCATAACTGTAGATTTACACATTTTAAAATCAATCTCTTTATGATCAATTTAAAGCTGGCTTCTTGAAGGAAAGGAAAAAAATGTGTGTGCTCAGAATGTCATAGTATAATGGACAGTTTTTCATAAATACAGTTACCAGGAAAATGGACTTTCTGTCTTATATACTATGAACTACTAAAATAAGATCCCATTTGTATCTAGAGATTATAAAATATGTATGATTTGGGGTCAGGAAGCACCTGGCAAAATTTTGTTAGCCCTTACTTTTTAATTAAATCTCTATTATGTCCCAAGCATCATTGTCATTTTATTTCAGAATAAAAAAGCCACTTGATGCTCATTCTGGAAAGTTTTTATTTCTAAAAACTCATTAATGGGATCCAGATGTAAGCTGAACTGACTACTAGAGATTGTGATCATCGATTATATTTGTACTGCTGTGGCCCTGCTGAAATGTTTAGAAATGATGATTTATTCCCCTCATGCACTGAGTATTTAATTCATTCACATGCTACCTAACTCTTCTTTTTTTGGAACTTACTCCTAGTCTTCCCTCTCACAGTTTTGGAAACGACAGCTCAATCTAATGTAAAATACTAAAAGAGAGGTTAATCTTACTTGGAACTTCTACTAAGCCTTGAAGACACATTCTAATGGCTCCTCTAGTCAGCTAGAATCAGTAGGAGAAATTCATTCACCCCTCTGGGTTCTTCTCAGGCTAATCAAGTAATCAAAGCAGAATAGAACAGGTTGGCAGAACATAAAAATCAATTTAATAATGTACACACAGGGAATCTACACAGATTACAAGGACTACATTTGTAGTGTGGTAGAAGATTTAAATCCTGAATTAAGGTGTAAGATAGGACCCTGAAGCATCAAAAAAGAGAAAGGGGACTTTACATGAAAAGAAAGACATGACTCATGTTCACACTGCAAGTATAGACCGGGTTCTCAGATAGAGAGGTCATTTCTACTGATAACGCTATATCTGGGTAACACCCTCAATCTTCATTCTTCTAGGAAATTAAGCAAGAGGTGATGGTGTTTCCAATTTGGGGAAGGTTCAAGCTTCTCCTCAACCTCCAGGCCTCAGCTGAAATTAGCTTAAAAGAATCTGCATGCCAGAGTGACACCTCCTGACACCAGTTATGGGAATGTTGGGGCAGCCTATTGCAAGCACCTTTAAATCACATCCTAAGCCATTTATCAATGCACCACACCCCAGAATGTATCACCAGGCACAGTCATTCCTAACAGATAATTACTGAATAATGCATCCCACAAGAGCTCTACCCTTTGGCACATGTGTTAGGCAGAATAATGGCACTTTTAAAGATGTTCACATTCTAATCCCAAAACCTTGAATATGTTACATGTCTTTTACCTTGAGGTGGGGACAGTTATCATGATTTACTCAAGTAGACCTAGTCTGATCACATCATCCTTAAAAGCAAAGAAATTTTCTGTGGTCAGAAAAAGATAAAATGACAGAACAGAGAAATGTAATTTTTCTGGCTTTAATGATGGAGAAAGAGACCATGAGCCAAGGAAATCAGAGAGCACATGTAGATACATGATGTTTTTGGTCTTGCTTTCAAAGGGTGATGAATTTAATGCTTAGCCTTCCCATTTGTGCTTCTCTTTTTGAGACTTGTTATTTACAAACTATCCCTCTCTCAAAAATCAACCATCCATTTTACTTGATCTCATTTGATTATAGTTTTAGAGAATGCACATGACAGGGTCTAAAATGAATTTTTCTTTTTATAACAAATCATCCTAGAAGCAACTGTATTGCTACCTGCCCAAGCAAAAATAGACTAGCAGATGTTTTGTTAGCCATGCTTACTGTACTTTCATGGCATCTCCACTATTGTGATATGGTAAGAATCATCTGCATTTCAAAATCAATCACTATCACTTTTAAACTTCTTTTCTGAATGTGGCAGATACATGCTGATGAATAATAGGGCTTGTGCTACAAACCAAAGAGTGGTACTATCAGGTAGAAATATAAAATTCAAGGGTAAATGCATTGAATTTGACACCCAAGAATTTCAAATCTAAGAACTGTCAAAAGGAGTAGCTGGTTTCCCCATACAATGGTGATAGACCACAAGAACATATTATATGAATGCAACTAGAAACTAAATCATTTGTGACTTTATGTATCAAGGTTGGCATGATGAATTATAGCTAAAAGGAAAATGATTATATAAACCACAGTATCTAAGTGAAATATGTGCTAGAAAGTTCTTCCTAAAACATTGGTAGTATTCCAAGGCTGACTTCTTACAGAATCCACTGAAACTTGGCTGATTTTTAAGGTTGAATGCTTATAGAATCCACTGTGATGGTAACACAACTATAATGAGTAGATAAAGGCAGCAAAAGTCTACTGACAAAACATAGCTGCATCTCAGTCATCAAGATTAGTTAGATAAAAGATTATTGCACAGCTCCAAATGTGGGACACCTTACAATTGTCCTAATACTGGTAGCAACATTTTTTTTTAAAGATTTATTCACCCATGCATCAATGCTGGGGCACAGGCCAGAGGCATGGGGCGGCGAGAGGGCCCACCAGAGACAGAGCGGGCAGCAGAACAGGCAGAGCGACGGAAATACACTGCTGAGGGGAGCAGCGGGCGAGGCAGGAGAGGTCTGCTGCACCATGTGGGAATCTCCCTGGCTGGGCATCGAACTCGCATCGCGCGCTGCTGACAGCTCCACAGCGCAGCACCCAACCGCTGTGCCACCAGGGAGGCTCTGGTAGCAACATTTTTAAGAACAAATGCCATTTTGGTCAGACAAGAGAGTCCCTCAAGGTAAAGCAAGGAACCAGCAATGTCTGTCCAATAACTACAAGCACTAGACCTTTAACCTGACCTTCAGGGTTTACTTCCTTTATCTTGAAATTCAATCATCAGCCTTCCCAATCAGGAGCATCCAACATTATGCACTGTGCATCCAACATTATGTGCTTATGAACTGATTATTACATGATGCCTTAGATGTGGAAATACAGCCCTAAGAAATGTTTCTAAGATGTCCAAGTATGGTTGATTTTTTTCCATTAGATGAATAACAGGGAGGAAGGTCTTCATCATGTGATATTTCATCTGCAGGGCAAGAATACAAACACTTAAAATGTGGCAGAGAATATTTATACTATTGCTGCTCCTCAGAAGTATGACATGAATGGAACAGAGTCCAAGATGACATCCTATAGAACTATAATCTTTCATTTAAGTTCATTCTTTCATCCATTCAAATATAATTTTGGAGAACTACTCAGTGCTAAACAAAGGTTACACCAATGGTCCTTTTGAGTCATGTAGCTCTTCTTCATGAAATAAAGGACCAAGTTTGGGGAAAAGTCTGCAAGTTATAGAATTGAATCCTCTCTCCAATGTAAGTGTTTCATCTTTAGCACCCCTAGCAGCTGTCATCTAGTCTCTAGCTAAAACCTTCTAGAAGTCTTTCAGCAGCTTGAAAGGAGGCTGTGCTGCCCCAAGTGGTCTTTAAGATGATCACAGAGTGTTGGTGGAGCAGGTATGAGCAGGTATCTTTAGTTCTGTATTATCAGAGAGAACTGATTGAAGGTTCAATTCATATACACACTGTCATGCTAATGACTTCATCTTTATAGCTCTAAATGTAAGACCAAGTTAACTTGGATAAAGGATTGTTGTTGAGGTTCATAGCCAAAGGTTATTTTTTTCTGGAATCATTTCCTTAATATTTTAACTTTTTCCTCCTCAAGTCTTCTAATTTGTTTAAAGATAGCCTGTGTTGATCTGATATAGACAGAAAGCATCTGTGTTGTGTCAGCACAGACAAGAAAAGCAGAAAAACATCAGTTTCTGATCTTTAATCATTTTGGTCTTTACATGATAGAAAGATAATAAGGATAGATAAGAATAGATAGATAAAATAGGTAAATAGGTAGCTGCAGGGAAGAAGGAACTACATTTTACAACTAAATCCCACCCCACACACACCACTTCAGAAAATGTAGCAGTTCAGAGATATATTTTGCCAAACAAATAGTGTTGTAAGAGGAAATAATGATGACACTTTTTTGCAACCCTCTATTCCACAGCAATATGATATTAAGCTTCTATAGCACTTTACCCAGAAATCTTTTATTAGGTCAACAGCAAGCAAGCTACTGATGAGAAAAGGAGGGCTGGATCCTGCAAATACATATACATGCCTGAAAACTGGCAGTTGCTTTTTGGTGGAGATGTGTTATTCCAAAATTGGCATAATCACAGTTTCCACCTCGTTTATGACCAGCATAAAAAATTGCATAAAATATCATGCACAGCTGTAGTCAGAAGGAAGATTCAATTTGGGCTTTGTGTAGACTTGACTTTCTGCCAGTGCAGTTACATACATCATCTAAGTCTGCATTAAAAAGGATAAAATACAGTTTTAATTCTTATGGCAAATTTATTTTTTTAAGAGAGATAAAAATGTTCAAATAGATCATAAAGAACATTAAGTCCTTCCTTGCCCCACCCAGTCCATCTTTTGTTAATATAATGTTAAAGGGTTAGCAAAAGATGGGGAAGTCATAAAATTAAAGGTTAAGACTGCAGTTCTATCTATCCTCAGAATGAGAAGTTATCTGGTGTGATTGCTACTCCTTTTCATTATTTAGACAGCCTCGCTGGGAATATTTTACGTGAACAGCCTCAAACATCCCTGCTGGTTTCTTTGAGAAATCTCAAAGGCTGCAGTGATAGAGAACAGCATGGGGAAGCTACTGAGGAAAGACAAGGGCTTCATCTGAAACCCAAAAGCACAATGTAGCACACAGTTTTACAAGAGATTTCCTCCACCCCCACGGAGGAGAGGGCGGGCTTCTAGCATCCTGTGTGCCACTGCATCACAGTACCTTCAAACTCTCAAGAGCCTTAAAGGGCCAGCTGCTTCGTTTCCCAATCCAGGTCCAAAGAAAATGAGTGAGTTGGGGGGGAAAAAAAAAAAGCCCATAGCTCATTATGGGATGAATCAGGACCAGACTGCTATACTCTGCAATTTGAATACAATGTACTATCCTCTTTAGATTTAGATGGCTACTTCAGAAAGTTCTTGACCTCTTGCAAAATGAGTGAGAAGGTCCACTGAGAGATATTAGGGAAATTTTTACTTCTATCTGATGAGGGGTTGTCACTAGTACGCACAGACTTTTAAGAGTCAATTGTTTCCCTCTCTTCCTAACTCAGATTGAGTGACTTCATGTTGATCGCTTGACATGAGGCATGATAGGAGTATTTATACCAGAGAAGTGGGAAAGGACTATAAATCAGGGTTCTTCTGTCCCAGAGATGTTTGTAAAACATATCGCTTTTCTACTGCACCACTGCAAGAGCTGGCTCCTGGAGGGGAAGGTGCAGACTGCTCTGACCCCCCACTGCTCACCCCCCACCTCACCATCTTCAGTTACCAACTTTCAGTCACTTACTATGTAGCTCCCATGGTGCCATTATAAGTCTCCTTTAAGACTATAAAAGATTCTAAGAATTACCTGTTTGGGGCCAAGGGGAAGGTTTAGTGCTCTACCAGGACACCTGAAGTCAGAAGATACCAGAATAGGAAGTTTTGTCACAGACTTCCAGAAAAGTGCATATGCGCAATAGTTTTGCCAGAATTTCAACTTCCAAAGATTTATTATTTTTAATCTAAAGAGTGCATCAGTATTTTTATGTAGATTATATCAATATATAACTTATTTATTATTAAACAGAATTCTGCTGCAAAAGAAACAGGTTCTTGAAATTAAAAAAAGAGCTGAGGAAGAAATGTATATAGCGCTGACTCAGCAGCAATCAGTATATTTTACCCACAAGAGGCAGGAGAAGATAATTGCCAAAAGCTTCATAGGCCGGTAGACTTAGGTTTGAGACCAGCCCTAACAACTCTAATTTCTGTTCCCGTGGACAAATCAGTAACCACTCTAAGTTTCACTTTCCTCATGTGCAAAATCCAAATAAAAATAATATCTGACTTTTAGGGTGTTTGCAAGGATTAAATGAGAAGAATTATAATAGGATCCATCCCATTTAATCTGCTAGAGAATTCTGCTCTGGCAATTCTCTCCCCCTCTCCATCGGCATGATCACATTTTTGTTCTCCAGAATCCCCACAACTCCAATGACCTGTCAGCTCATCAAGGTTACCGATGACCCGTATCACTAAATCTGTTGGTCAAAACATTGCACTCCTCTTAGCGGACTTAGCACATGACAGGGCTAATCAATCTTTCTTACTTGTAACAGAATGTCTTTACTTGGCTTTCAGAACCTCAGGGTTTTCCTCCTTCCAATGGGTGTTTGCCAATTCCAGTGGCTTAAGGGTTTAAGGAGACTTACCTGGTCTTATGATAGACCAAGAAAACCAGCCATCCTAGTGAGGGAGGCAAAGATGCGATGGGTGAGATATGAAGAGTGAGTAGGAAATGTTCCATGTGGTGCTTTTTTTTACTTTGGTTGCACATTTGAATCAATTGGAAATCATGATGTCCTTGTCACACCAAGTAAATCAGAATCTCTGGAGGTGAGTCCCAGACATCAGTATTATTTAAAGCTCCCCAGGTGATTATAAAATACAATTAATACACACAAAAAAAACACTGATTTAAATGAAGGAGAATTCAAGGCACGCCCCAGGGGGAGAAAGCATTTCATAGAAAGGCGGCTTATGATGAGGTATAAGAAAGGTTAGTAGTGCTGGAGCAAAGAAGGAACAGAATAAATGCACACCAATAACCACAATAAAAGGTAGAGTATTATTGAAATGATGCCAAAAAGGTAAACTTACAAGAACTACTGCAGGTATCCAGAATATGGATGATGTGGGTTCAACAGAAAGTACATAAAGATGAAAATGAAGAGATCTGGTGCTGTGCATCAATGGGTAGGAAGCTTGGGGACAGACTAGCTGGATTTAAATGCCCATTTTGCCTCTTTATTTGACCTTAGACAAGGTGCCTCAGTTTCCTCATCTGTATTATGTATATAACGGTAAGCTTATAACTTTCTTGAAGGACTAGTTTAGACGATTCAGATAAGGCACTTGGGATACCATTTGACATCGTTAGCTCACATCAGACCTTTGCAAAAGTCGAGGAAATTAAGTTGAGAAGTTTGTTCCAGTTCAGACTCAATTTTAAGAGAACCATGATAGATGTGAAGCTGGGTGTTCCTCCTCCAGCTAGAACTAGCACAAGGAACATCGTGAATCATAAGGAACTCTGATTAACCTATCAATTCTCCTTTATGGCACTTTCCTCCTTCCCTGCCCTTCAACACCAGATTTTTCCATTTGCAAATACCTCCCAGTAGAAAATGATCTGGAAGCAGTACCATTACTGGCATTATTTTACTCAGCAGGACTATTACTTCAAGTTTTATCTGAAACTATAGAATGAATGAACTGTTTTATCCTCAAAGGAATGTCAGCAATCAGTAAATTAAGCGAGACAATGTATATGAAATCCCTTTTTTAATAAACTGTAAACAAATATTTAATTATAATGTTGAATAACTTATTTCTATGAAGCCCTCCAGTAACTTAAGGGAGTATCCCACTTTATTTGCCACTTGCCCAGTAAACAGACTATTGGATTTACTGGAAAGCCAGTGTCACTTGCTAGTAGCACATTATTTCAAAGTTGGTAGGAAAAAGAATTGACTGAAATGAGCAGTGTGGCAAAAAAGTAGGTTTGCAGAATGCTTGGGTTTTTTTAAACATGGAAATCATGTTGATTTATTCATAATTACTATGATTAGAGAACAAACGGAAGAGGAAACACAGGGATACACGTGTCCCTGGAGTCACAATCCTGCCCACTGTCAGATCTCTTGTTCCATTTGGCATCTCCTCTTCTTGCTGAGGTATTGATGACCCAGAAAAACATAAGCAGAGCGCTCACTGTGCACCAAGCACCTTTCATGGCACTGGAGACAAGGGTGAGTAAGATGTAGTACCTGCCTCTCGAGAAGCATGTTGGAGAGTAGGGTGTACAAAGCATTCAAGTAATTAGATCAGTCCACTGTAATAGAGAAACAGCAAAGACTGAGGTAGGCCTACTTACTCAACCCTCATTAGAAACCACTGAGGCATCAGTGTGATAAGAGCCTCGCCAGGCAAAGAATCTGCAAAGAATGTCCGAGAGAAAAGAAAAACAAATCATGAAGTGACCACAACAGCTATTGTGGTGAAATACTTTCACAAGCTCTAGATCACCAGAATACCTTACTCTCCAATGCAGACATATTGTCTCCAGTGCCTGCCAGCCACAGAGATGCCGTGTTCACTCTTTTCACTGTGTTGCAATGATGGCCCCATTTTCCTCCCTCATGGCTTGCTTTAAAGGTGCAAGTCTAGTTGTATGTCTGCATGAGCCCAAATAATCCCTCCCAAGTTCACTTACATGACCCAATGGTGCCTTTGCACCACATAGAAATACAAAGATCTGTGTGCACAAACATACGCTGCAACCATCTGCATATTTTAAACAATACCCAAAAGGGTCAAGTTTACTACTGTATAGTCACAAAATGACACACTCTAAAGTTCTTAAAAATAGAATTCTGAAATTTTTAAAAAAGATTTAACATAATGGGAAAAGTCTCAGGATATAATGCTTACTTCTGTTTCGTGTGTGTATTTTCACATGTATATGTATGTGTGTACACGTGTGTATTTGAGCATGGGTTTATATAAACATAGAAGGTGAATACGTAAGTCCATATAAGCATGCATGCATGTGTATATACACATACATGCTCACCTTTTACATTTACTTAAGTCTATGCTCAAAGTAGAAAATTTGAGAAACACAATTAACTAAATACTTAAATGAATACCATATATAATCCTACCAACCAGAGATAAACATTATTACAAGATAGGGACAAATTTTCCAGGACTCTCTTCATACATGCTTGCTTTAAAAAAAAATTGGAATACAGGAGTTTTGAGTTATACATTATGCTCATCACATGTAATGTATCAATAACCCTTTTCCATACTACTAATTATTCTTTATAAATTTGATCTTCAAGTCTACATACTATCCCATCTTTTGAAGGTAGACTTTACTTAGCAGTTTCCTTCTGCTAGACAGTAATGATTTTTATCTTCTTGTTGTTGTAAATGATTCTTCAATGAACTTCTTGACTGTAAGTTTTTGTTCATATATTCACTTTTTTTCTGAGACTGACTACATAGAAGCAAAATTACCAGGTCAAAAGGTAAATGATTTTTAATGCCATGGGAATATATTTCCTAAATTACTTTCCTGAAAGGTTCTACGTGCTGATACTCTCATCAATGATGTATGATGGCTCCACACCAAAGTCTGGCTGGCATCAACTCTTATCTTTTATCACTGTTACCAATTTGATAGGAAAAAATCCATACTTTTTTTAATGCTATCTTATGTTAAATAAAATTAAACACACAAAACTAATGCAATACACTGTCAACAATGTAAAAGTATAGAAAAAAACAAATGGAAGGAATTATATGAAAATGCTTAGTACTTGGCATTGGAATAATTGATTATGGCTATTTTCAAATAATAATGCTAATATTAGTATAATATGCACTACTTACGCAAAAGCTATCATGTTTTAGGACCTTAGGTGACTTAGATGCAGTTATCTCATTGAATCCTTAAAGACCCTACAAAGTTTTATTAACTGTAAATTTACTAGATAGCGGCCAGCCCAGGGTTAAACCTGAACTAGCTGAACCAGTTCTGGAGTTCCTTATTTGCCCCCTTCATTCTCCTACATTCCCATATTTCTCTTTTGTCAATGAGCCTTTATTTGTTCTTTTTAAAATTATCAAAAAAAATAAAAGTTATTTTTACAGTCATTCCCAAAGAAAACTGTTATGAAAACTTGACTGTAAAATTTGACCAACCTCCCTTGAAAAGCAGCTCATTCTCCAGCTAGCGGAAAGGCAAACGTCAGCTCCTTGGCCAGCAGTGACCGTGGACTGCAGAACGTAAGAGCACAGCATCACTGCTTGAAGCGGGGCTTCCTAACACGTGGAAACCACACCACGTGCGCGTCGCTGCTTGTCCACCACCAGCAGTTGGTTTGGGCCCTAGCACTCTAGCCATGAGTAACGCTGCCACTGTGAGCAAAGTGGCTGTAGTAGGAGACAAAGTCAGAATCCAACCTGCCACCCTTCCTGCCTACACAGGATGGTATAAATAATGTCAGTAATTTTTAAGAAGAGAACTGGCAGGAAGTTATGTAAATATGATGTGTTCTCCTGTTTACACATGACAAGTTTGCTTCTGTTTTTATTAAAGCTAGACATCTTTTATGGTAGTCTTTAAACATGTACATCATGTTCTAAATACATATTGTCTACCAAAAAACAAAGCACTAGCATATCTGCAAGGAGACATAATTTGTTTTTTGAAAGATACACTTGGGTACATTTTTAAAAACATACTACTTAATGATCATTAGGAGTTGTAAAAATACATGTTTGTACATGGATGAATATAATAGCTACTCTACAGAATAAGAAGCTACTTTTCAGACTGTACTTCTGTTTGGGGTTTTATTAAGTCTTGATGTGTTAAATATTTTACTGAAAACACAATTCACAGAACAATAAAGAAGAAATAAAAAATATTTATTTGTGAGTTAAAGGCCCCAAAGCTAACTTTTTTAATATCAAAGAACAGGTTGACTGTTTGGGTATGTAATATATTCAGACACATTGTCAGATATTATATCAATATAGAAATAAGCATTAATAAACCAGATTTTCTTAGTAAACTTTTAGCTGAAAGGAACCAGATGAACATTTTCTGTGGACTTTTGTCAGAAGAGAAATAACTATTCATAATGATTCTACCATTTAGTTACAGCTTCCATCTGTTTCTAAGGCTGAAATGTCAAAGTCCAGGCCCTATTTCTCTGGGCTGAAGCCATCACCTCATTTCATTTTTGCTCCAGCCGTCTGCTAATTGCTTGGCCTCTGCGACAATTTTAACCTGTGCAGAGAAACCTCTGGAACACTGGCATTCTCGAGAAAAGTAGCACCGTTCCTTGTTTCCCAAGAACCATAAAAATCTGGAAATATGACAGTGTTGCTTTCTCCCCCCCAAGAAAGATGTTTAATACATTTACAACTGTTTCACAAGCTTCTAATTTTGCCTGTTGTGTGCACTTTAAATGTGAGGATTCCTCATTAGAAAGTATTTTAGAAATCCTAATGTTCACTTTAAATTGAGTAACTTAATTTTTTTTCCGGAGAGGCAAAAAAAAAAAAAAAATTGAGATGTCAAAGAGAAATTAATATGAAATTATTTGAACATTAAAAAGACTCATGTTTTACTAAATTGCTTTTACTGGTAATAGTTACTGGAGTCAGTGTGAATTATAAAGGGAAGCATGGTGCATAAAATAATTTAAGATTAATTTGGATAAGAAAATTGAGAAAGTCTGTCTCATGTAACCTAAGCTTATTTTAAAGAAATAATTATTGCTCATTACAAGAGAACAAAAATATGAAAGTTTCAAATATTGAATCATATATACCTTCTCCTGTCATCTAGAATACATCAGAGAAAGCACATCATCTTACTACCTACTTTGTCATCGAATGGCAGTAAAACTCGGGTTGTGTTTGCCCCCTCTGGCTGATTTGTATCTTATCAATCTCTCGGTTTTCTGGTCCTCTCCATCTAAGTTATTCTCAGTTTTTAAACACTGAAGTTCAAACACATGTTACCTTAACACCAGGGGGAACAACCTCTCCATGTTCTAAAGATGACCAGGCTTGATTCCAGTCACTCTTTTCCCAAGAGTTTTCACCTTCTGTAAAATTCTTCTATTTTAGCCAAATTCTAAGAATTGTCTCTTTTAGTCTGAGTTGAGCCCTAGGTTTTCTCATTTAAAAGAGGATTAAGCCAGAAGGACTACCTGATTTTTTTTTTTTTTGCAACAAAATTAAAATTAACCTGATTCTGATAAAGCAAGAGGCACAGGGGTCCTGCCCCGACCCGACCCAGCTCACCCAGAGCAGGGTTGCGCACTGCTGTGCGTCAATGCAGCGTCACTGCTGCGTCACTGCTGCCAGCTCGCTGACGTCCTGGCCTCTTCAAATAAGAAACTCCACTTTTCATTGCTTATTTAAAAGAACCAGACCATTTGACCATTAAGTTATATCTACTGTAGACAGTTACCATATAGTCTTGGCTCAAACAAAGGTTAGGGAAACACAAAAAGATTTCGTTTTCATTTCTTCACTGACAGCTTCAGAGCCAAGGGCACCTCGGCTGACTTTATCCTGTTTAGAAATATTAGGTGTAAGATAGGCCCACACACATATTGAGAGGCCTGTGTTTAGAGAAGCCTGGGATAGGAGGGGCAGTCTTTCTAATATCTTTAACATCAGTACCTTAAAAAATCCTTTTTCCACTGCCTTGGTGGGGGGGGAGGGGGCGGGAAGCAGACCTCCTGGTCTGCTTTGCTGCAGGGAAATTCCCTCTTGGGTACTCTTAACCATCCTGGCATCAGAGAAGCCTTTGAGAATCAAAGGAAAGCAATAAAGATGGGGTGGTGGTGGTAAGGGGGTCTGGGAGAGGTGGGAACTACATATGTACAATAAATGCATATTACAAAATTTTACACATAGCCTTAGAGAATTCATAGAAGCAAAGTTTAAAAATAGCTGCAATCAGAGTATTCAAAAGATAGAATTTCATAATAAGTATTTTCAAAAATTATAATTACTATTACTTGGGAGGAAAAATAGTTCCATAGTGGATGAATCTGAGAAATGCTGGGCTTGAAATTGATTCAGAAATTATTTTTCAAAATTCTTTAGTAAATTAATTTGCACCATCTACCCTAAAAAGATGGTGGGGATGTGTCAATTCCACAAGTGCCCTGAGCAGAGAACCATTTCATCATCCACCCTTGAATTGCCTTTTCTAATCTGTGTATTAGGAAGCACTGAAGAAATAACTCATTCCTCATGTCCCTATCAAGCTCCCCCTCCATCCACTGAATCTGGCTGAAGTAGATCATCTGCTCTGAGAGGAAAGTCACTCAATAATGGTATGATTAAAGGTAAATGATTGCTGAGACATAGGAATTAAAAAGAAATGTGTCCACTTGTTTTGATGGACAGTTGCCCTTTTTTACTTAAACCCGTGGTCTCTGAAATGCAACATTAGTGCAAATAGAACAAATTTCTAAGCCTATCTCTGCATTTCTCTCACCAGCTAAATAAGGATTAAAAGATAGTACCTACCATATGCCAAGACTGTAAGAATTAAATGAGCTAATATATGTAAAGCCCTCCAAACAGCACCCAGCATAAAAGTTTCCAGTAAATATTAGTTATAATTTTAATTTTTTGTAGTTCTAAAAATATATTTCATTGCTTAAGAATACTCAGTAAGCTTAGAATATTTTATATAGCCACAGGCTTGGTGTAAGTAATATTTTCAAAAGTAGGCAATGACTATTCTGCCTCAGCATCTCTGAATGTAAATTGAAACATTTGGAGAAAAAAGTCAGATATTTGGGCAAACATTTCTTATCCAGAGAGTTAGATACATATCCAGCTTGTTTTACACGGAGATGTAGAGTTATATGAACGTTTAGAAACCTGGTTAAAGGGTGAAATGAAAATGAATCAATCCTGCTTGCTAACATATGCCCATCTTCATAAAATGGTTCTTTGGAACTTTTTAGTTTCTTTATGGTAGAATAAAATAGAGCACAATTAGTACCTAAGGATTTAATGTCAAAATCACAGGCTACTGTAAAAAAAAAAAAAGTCATCATTATCGATATATGGACAAAATGATAAACTGATAGATGACTCAGCCCTAGTTTAATTCTACCTTGAACTGACTCAGCACCATAAATTCAACAAGAAGTAATGGGGAAAATTGGCCACTTGGCCCTACTAGTCTCCCTTTCTCCATTGCTTTCTTTCCTAACTTAAACCCTCTTACCACACAACAGCATCTTGCTCCTCTGCTTGTAACTCTGCAATGAGTTCTCCTTGCTTAGAATGTAATCTTTAGTGGGGTCTAGGATGCCCCACGTGACATGGCCTGTGGCCTCTGACCCTCTATCTCACATCATCTTCCCCCAACCATGGTCTTTTTCCTGTCCTTCAACCAAGTTCCTTCCTGCCTCACAAACTTTGTGCTTGCCCCATTGCCTCTCCCTAAGATATTTCTCTCTCCGATTGTACCTGTCTTGACTCTGTCTTATCCGAGCTGGTAAAAGACATCTCTCCCAATAGGCACTCCCTGAAAAAGAAAGACCTCCTCCCTGTTTTCTCCATCTTGTCCATCACACCAGCAGTTTAATTTCCCCTGTTATTATTTGATAATAACAAGTTATTATTAGTATCAAAATTGTTTTAGGATCTAGTTATGTTACAGGACAGGGAGAGGGGCACCCCAGAGCCCCCAAAGCTGCCTCTGTAAATAGGTTCTGCCATCCACCACATCAAGACACAACATATAAGACCTTTAATGGAAAGGAACTTTAATACAAGTAGTGTGCAATACAGACAAGACAAAGAATATAGTATCCAAATCTAGCACCTGAAGTTACCCATTCCCTCGTGGGTAAATGTCCAGCCAAACAGGGTTGGCCCAAAGCAAGGCCCAAAAGTCTGCCACAAGTCTAAAGCACCTGCTGGTGGGCACTCATAGAAAAGGGTCAGAAACAGTCAGACAAGTCTGGGAGGAAAAGAACAAGATCAAAATCAAGATAAAAGCTGCCATTGTTAACCTCCCCAAGGGTCTCTCGCCCATGTCTGTTTCAACCAGTCCAGGACCCAAAAAGCAAGTGCAGCTTCTTCATATGTCTTTCTGCTCTTTGCGCCTCGTCCAGGTCTCCTTCTTGCTCTCTGTCCTGCTTCCTTCCCTTCCTAGTCTCCTCTCCAGCTTCCTTTCCTCTCTGCTCAGCTCCACACTCCCTTGGGTGGGGCAGGGAACCTGGAACCTCCCCTCTTCCTGGGGACCACCCTGTACAGTTAGCTCCACAGCATATAGGAAGCCTGCCACGTCTCTTCTCATTTAGGGAATTGCTGTCCTTATTCAGTTATTGCTGTTGATCTGTAAGTCCAGCTACTATGATAAACAGTAGCTCATTTTATCATTTATCATTTTTATCATTCACAATAAATTGTGAAGTATATTACTCTTACCATTAATTTTAAAGAAATCCCTTGGATATAGGAACGATACCTTAGAGTAAATTGAAGCTCACAGTCCGTCAGCAGCATTTTTCAGTTACCAAAACAGACCTGTTTGCTCTGTAATAACAGTGGAAGGACCAAGACATGGAGTCACACAATTCCAGCATTAGAAGAAAACATGAACACCTTAGAAACAGCTGGTCAGTCATTCAATATGTGAAGTCCTTCCATCTTGTTCCTACCACATGGTTATTCCCAATTAATACAGAACTCACAAATCTCCTGGAGACTTTTGACTTTTAGAAATCCTTACAAAATAAGGTGATACAGGTCTCACATTAACTTCTATCCATTGGTCCCATTTCAGTATCTTAAATCACGGTAGAATAAACCTAAGCTCTCTTAAACACAGAACTCTTTCAGGTTACTAAAGACAATTATATTATCACCTTGTCTTTTCTCTGGGGTAATATCTTCAGTCTTTCAACTGTTTGTAATATGCCACTGTTCCCCATTCTCACCAGGGAACAATCCTCTTAATTTATACTACTCCCAGTAACCAGATCTCTGCAGAATAAAGCAGTCTGTCAAAGCCTATGTTCATGATGTTAATAGGAAGAACAGCAACCACAAAGCACTGTGGAAAACAGTATGGAGGCACCTCCAAAAATTAAAAATAAATCTACCATATTAAGAATTTCCACTTTTAGGGATCCAGCCAAAGGAAATGGAACCAGGATCTAAAAGAATTATCTGTACTCCTATGTTCACTGCAACACTTTCACAATTGGTGAGACATTGGAAACAACCTAAGTATCTGTCACAAACAAGTAGATAAAGAATACACAGAATGGAATATTATTTAGCCATAAGAAGGAAATCCCACCATTTGTGACAACATAGGAGAAACTTGAGGGCATTATTCTAAGTGAGTAAGTCACATGGAGAAAAACAAATACAATATGTCATTTATATGTGGAATTGCAAAAAAAAAAAAGTCAAACTCAAATAGATACTAAGTATTGGTTAGAAAGAACTTGGGGGGGAGGGGGGAGAAGTAGTGGGGGAAGCAGGGAAATACTGGTCAAAGCTTACAAACTTCCAGTTATAGATGATTAAGTGCAAGCATCTAATATGCAGTAATGAGATTATAGTTAACAATACTGTATTATATTTTTGAAAGTCACCAAGACAGTAGATCTTAAATGTTTTCAGCACATATACCAAATAATTTATATGGAGAGATAAAAGTGTTAGTGAATGCTACAGTGTTAATCACTTCACATATATAAGTGAACCACATCAACATGGGGTACACCTTAAACTTACACAATGTTTTATCTCCAGAAACCGAGGAAAATGTAAGCAATTGCGTAGTGCCCAAGCCGACATAGCAGGTCTATATAAATAAAATACACTATTGACATTGTTCAAGTGAAGAAACTGAATAGTTACTTGCATAAGATCACAAACTAGATAATGGGGAAACCAGGGCCAGAAGGCACACTCCTGCCTGGGCTTATCACCTCCAAGACTCTTACCACCTTATCACACAGCTTCTACTCAAGGGCAACATTTGAGATTCCCAGAGAGGAAGTAAATGTGCTATGTTGTGAGACAGATTCTATGACCATCTTCAAATAAAAACACAGATATTGAATCTCACAGAAATACACTAACTTGACCAAAATCACAAGTCATGAAGCTGAGACTGAAAATGGGGGCTCTGATCCCATGTCAAGGCCTCTTAGCCAGCGTGACCGTCAGTATTTCTCTTCCACCCTCTAACATCCGCCTTTACTATTAACAATTCCAAGTTTTGTGAAGTTTCTGATTTTTTTTTTAATTGAAAGAGCCAGTAGAAAGTAACAGGCCAAAATATGTTTTCTCAGTGAATGCATTTTTTATGAGCCATTCTTCTTAACAAAGCTTATTTGTTTCACATCTTTAGGCAATAGAAGCCATAGATGCAACTTAGAAAAAGCTTGAGAGGCAAAAGCACTTGTACCAAAGCGACTGTCAGGTCCCAATGGGTTTTGTCCCATTGCAGTTTTATATCTAAATTATGAAGGTTTTTTACAAATTGGGCTCATAAGGAAAGTGCTGAGTCATTTTTATTATTGCATCGATCCTATCCTGCGATATCACCACAATGCTAGGGGAAATCAAGCAGGCACTAAGTTTTCTTTAATTTATATTTCAGATGGATGGAATTATCAAAGCATGCATGTGCATCAGTAAAAGTGATTCATGCTTAGACACGAGTCTGTGAAAGCTTCATCCCTCATCTTCTAGCAGAAGAGGGACTGACAGTTCCAGAAGCCTCCATCATAAAGTCATACAATTCGGGAGATTCAATAACACCCTTAGTTTAAAAACACAAGCTTCCTCCAGACTGGTTTCTTCCAATTTCACAATGGCTTATAGCAGTGGCAGAAATAATAATAACCATGTCAAAGCCATGAGAATTACAATGGCCTACCACAAGGGGTGGGGGATGAGAGGTTGAAATTACTCTGTACTGAGGTCTCCATTTCTTTGGTAAAGTACTTTTAAGATGAATCTGTGCCAAGTGGGGCTACACCAAACCTTCTCTCCTTCACAGCTCACCTTTCCTTAGTTAAAATGTAGACATCATGACGGTGCCATTCTTTCCACAGCCATGTGTATGGGTGACAAAGACAACCAGCAATTAAACAGTGAAGAGGGCAAGTAAATGCCAAAAGCAGAGAGGTCAAGATTGTCTGTTGAATTCAGTGTGAGTGATGGCAGAGTCCTCATTTTCCAATATTAACTATTGATCCCCATTTAATCATTTGTTTACAATACACATGAGATAACATTTATCTCACTCGGTGCCAGAGTAGCTGGTTCTTTATCCTAAACATCTTAGCACTGATGAAAAGATGGGCAGACCTGGCCGCCCACTCCTGACTCATGGGCCTATTACAACAGCCTGTGAGAGTAGAAGGAAATACTGGAAGAAGCGTGACCTAGGAGATCAAGAGACAGAGCTTCCAGGTGGCAGGAACAGAAAATATTAAGGGTCAAAACCAATTTCAATAAATGATATATAACTCATGCAAGTTCTAAGAATAAACAGATGTCAAAAGTACCAGGTTATATTTGTTTCTCTCCCAGCACAAGTTAATGGTATAAGTGTAGATAACATGTATGCACACTCATGGGTGAAGTTCATTACTAAAACAACATTGACATGAAAACCATACAAAAAGGACATGCCACAAACTCCAACTCATTGCTTAAAATGCCTTATTAACTTTGTGTGTGTTTTAGTTAGCAGCATTAGCAATCATGTTAGGATGAATAAGTGGAAATGAAAAGTACAGTAATGTCTACAATAGGGATGATTTAATATTGCCACCCACACAGTAATTTTAATGTTTCCCCAATCTCAAACCTAGGATATTTCCATTTTCATCCTTAAGTGAACTTTACTGTGTTTTAGCATCCTCTTGTTACATTCCATAGACTTGATAAAAACTGAAAAGGAAAGTGGTTTACTCCCCGAAGGACCTCCCAGCCAACACCTCTACAAATCTTGGACTGTGTTGGGATCACAGAAAACATGAAAAATGCAAAGAGTGCAGGAGGAAAAAGGCAGAGACGTCCGCGGCCCTGACCCAAGCAGAGCAGCTCATAGGATTTTCCACATGTAAACACAGCCTGATTGTGTGTGGATGGTGTCAGGACAAATTTTTCTGCTGAGGATGTGAAGAAACACTGCCAAATAATTATTACTTGGAAGAAACAGAAGCCTTTTCGATCAAGTTATTTTTTCCTTAGTATGACAGTCCTTCTTCCAAATGGATAGAGGAATAGGTAATTCGTTCTGGCACAGTGGAAAAATGTGAAAATAAAAGAAGCAATTGTGCATTTTTCTTTGTGTTGGAATATTAGGTCTATTCTGCAGGTAATCAACTTTTCTGTGAGTAAAGTGTTCTATTTTTCAAGAAGGGTGAACTTTTCAGTAGGCAGATGGCAAGCAAAACCTTTTCTTAAGTGAGCTCTTTGCAGAAGTGGTTCGCTTCACATTAAGGCAGAGTCAAAGTTACAAGTAGCCCAAGGATGCTACAACAAAGCAATTTCTCATGTGACAGACTGTCTAGGGGAGAACTTGCCCCCCAATTTCACTGTCATTGGAAGTTACCAACATTCTCCTTTCTTAGTGCAACAAAAAAGGTTTGAAATGCCAGAAGTTCAGGTTCCTGGCTCTTCTCAAGTATGAGATTTTTAAAGGATGAGTGGAAATGAAAATTATCAAGCTGCAGTGTTACAATATTTGCACTCGCACACTAGTTTTATATCCAGAGTCTTTCAACTTTCTTCCATCAGGAGCTGTCCCGTAAACTCATGATGTCTCTGAAAGATCAGTAAAAGTGGAAGAAGAAAACTAAGTCTGCTTCTCTGAGAACTTCCAGAAAGCATGGTTATAAACATTGAGAACACAGGAACCACAGAGATGAGAAACACACACCAGGGACTAACACCAGTCTGCTCTCTGATTTGACATGATTCATTTCTTATCACAGTGAAATGCCTGCACAGCACCTTGCTCATAGTAGGGAAGCAATAATTAGTTATAAGTCACAGCAAGAGTAGTAATAATACTAAGAGTATCCTTTCATGATTACTCAGATTCTAGATGTAAAGACTGGTAATAAAACCCAATTTGTTATTTTGCTCACATGGATCTTACTTGAGGTAAGGAAGTGTTTGCTTTGATAAATGCACAATGGAAAAAATAATGACTCATTTTGCTAGAACCACACTAAGAAACAAATACCCCTGGTATTTGAAAGGCCTTGCTGGTGAGACGATCAGCCAAATCCCTAACTTTTGTTTCAACAGTTTAATTTTTATGATTGTGTTGAAATGTCTTTTAAATTTATTTTTACACTCCTTAGGTACCAAAATTAGGAGATAAGGGAAAAGGCTAATCTCACT
Source organism: Scalopus aquaticus (assembly GCA_004024925.1). Lineage (NCBI taxonomy): Eukaryota > Metazoa > Chordata > Mammalia > Eulipotyphla > Talpidae > Scalopus > Scalopus aquaticus. The sequence goes on along the minus strand of PVIJ01008368.1, from coordinate 52,825 downwards.
TCATTTTTAGCTCTATGCTAATTTTGCAGTTGTCTTAAAAACTACCAAGATTTTCTTGTATGTTGATATTGTGTATTTTGATTTTCAGTCACATATTTATAAATATAAAAAGTTGATGATCGCAACTTTATTTACCTGGTAGTTTCAACTAACTGGAAACAGGAGATGGGTAGGGAGCAAGGGACAGAGCTCATTTCAGGTGTCAGTGAACAAACTGAAAACTTTCTCCCTCCCAGTATCTGCTGCCTAAGACCAGACGGTAAAGGTCAGGGGTAACCGCCTCACCCATGAGGCCAGAGTCACGGACCTGTTGCTAGAGGTGGGCCCTGCGCAGGCTGACTTCTGCATTCATTTTCATGACCCCCTCCCGTCAATCCAAATCCTTTATGGTGTATCACACCAACTTGCAAAGACATGGTTCCTCTTATAGAGTGAAAACCCACTGCCTCTTCATGGGAGCAGAATGAAATCCTGCCTACCTCCATTCACACCTCTGCTCACAATTACCTGGTAAACCATTTAACCTCACCATGCTCCAGTTCTTTGTGCAACCCAGAAACACAGTAACGTGCAAATCTACCTCATGGGATTGCCTTGAGCAGAGCAGTAACCGTGTGTATATGTGTGTGTGCATTACAGAGGTGTATGTATTCACACACACACACATATATGCATAAATATATTGAATCTTTATAAGGTTCTTTAGCAACATTTAAAGATAAAGTCAGAGTAACTGAATAAGCCTGCAGCGCAATGGTCTGCTCTCTACATGAGGCTGCTAATTCAAAAGCAGTGGCACTTAGAGGCTGGGCCTCCCAAGTCTCTGCCACTGGCTTGCTCTGTGTAACTCCACCTTGGAGTCTCTGCCTCAACATGCATCCTTAAAGCAACTGAAAGTGATGAACTCCCTTGCAGGTCTATGGAGGGGAAAAAGAAAGAAAGAAGTCAAGGGATTTAATAAGTGTAATTGAAAAAATAAATACCAGACAGGAGCCATCCCTCAAAAACACACTTGCTATTTCTATTCATATAAATGCAAATTCAGCCCCAGAGTAAAATCACATGCAATTCACTGATTTAAGGCATTTGCCTGGTTATAGTCACAGACATTTTTTCTGGTTTTAACCGACCAAGTGAAGAAGAGAGGTTTGAGGGAATACCTATAACTTTGCCCTGAATAGGGCCTCCCTGTTGGCGCAGCAGTTAAGCACTGCACCATGGAGCTGTCGGCAGTGGAGACGCGAGTTCAACACCCGGCCGGGGAGATTCCCACATGGCGTGGCAGACCTCTCCTGCCTTGCGTTCTGCTCCCCTCAGCAGTGTATTTCAGTTGATCTGCCTGTTATGCTCCCCGCTCAGTCTCTGGTGAAACCTCTCGCCGCCCCATGCCTCTTGCCTGTACCCCAGCTTGTATGCATAAATAAAAAATAAATCTTAAAAAAAAAAAACAACAACAAACAACTTTGCCCTGAATAATAATGGGACTTCTGAAATTTAAATTGTTGGGGTTATCTATGATAACGCCAGGTAGAGTTGAGCCATAAACCTTCCAAGTAACCATGACTTCTTGAGCACCCCCCCACTTCTAACAAATATTTCTAAACTGTTTTCCTTGACTCATTGCCAATAAAATGGATGGAACGCTTTCATTCTCTCTCTCTCTCTCTTGGTCAGAGCTTCAGAGCCCTAGCGCTGCTTGATTCCCTTCAGTTGCAGATATTGGTGGCTGAAATCAAGGGCCAGGCCCCAGAAAAGTTTCACAGAGGGGACATACATAGGGCCAAATTGGACCCTCCGATTCACACCGTGTATCTCTGAGATGTGTGGTAAGTGTCCGAGGACCGAAAATGCTGCAGCCCAGGTGGTACAATCGAGCCAGCACAGTGCTCGCTGTCTCGAAAAGCCTGTCGCCTCTGACGCCCGATTGTGCTGCAATGCATATTGCTCAGGTCCTCCCTGTCCTGGGCGCTATGCATTTTAATTGCACATGCTGCAATTAAAATTTAGAATTAAGAAATTACTATGTGCCTTTGTTTCCAGATTATTGTCTAGTATCTCTGCTTTCTTTGACAGAAACTTGGAAAACCTGAAGTTGTAATACAGGTGGAGTCATTAGGGGCCATTTTCAAATATTCCCCATTTGAACAGAAAGAAATATGCCATCACCCATGAGAAGGCAGGGGCAGGGCGTTCAGATAATGTACAGTCGCTGCTCAGCTCTAAGGGGCACCAATCACTCAGATCACAAAGGGAATGCTGCCCCCTGGAGTTGTGCCGTGAGAAACCCTGCAAGATCCCAGAGACCCCCTAGGGAAATCTTCCTACATCAAGAAAAATGGACGGGAATAACTGAGAAATGTCCATCTAGGGGACAAGGTTCCAGTTCCTTTGCTCTGTAGGGTTAGCTCTTCTCATCTTAACTGAAAAGGTTACATGAGCTCATCTGCAGCATTACCTCCAGCTTTGAAACTGTGATTCTGAGTCAAGGTCAATAAATGAACGTCAAGTGACAGGACTGATGCGAAGAGAAGTGTTCCTGTGACTGTTGCATCTTAGTGAGCACAAGAAGATGTTCCAAATAATCCCTAGCGGATTTGGAGGAGGGCTTTGGCAAGAAGTTAAATCCCTGGGCTGTCTGACCAGTTTAGTTGCCTTCATAACTAATGAAAATCCCGCATTAAAAAACAAGACAGAATGGAATCACAAAGGAAAGTTCCTTTGCAGCAACACAGGCAATGTTTTTAAAATGAATTTGGAAGCTTTGTTTTCTCAAATTGGAAACATTCTTTGAGCTAAATATTAAAAACTGCTTTAAATCAAAGACAAAAGCCACATTATTTGAGGTAGTATTTTATATATTTTTTAAAACTATGTTCCCTATAGTGTTTTCTCAAACTATCTTTTGCATATCACCAAATTCTTTGAGTTTTGTTCTTATTTCATTTTTAAAAGTAGTAGATATGTTCTAGGGCAGGGTGAGGGGCACCCCACCATCCCCAAGCCTGCCTGCTGTAAATAGGATCTGCCACCTGCCGCATCAAGACAAACATACTCTAGTGCATAAGACCTTTAATAGAAAATAACGTTAATACAATTAGTGTGCAATAAATAGAAGAGAAAGAATATAATTACCAAATAAGTGCCCAAAGTTACCAATCCCATCATGGGTAAATGCTCAGCCAAACGAGGTTGGCCCAAAGCAGGACTTCTGAGGCCCAAAAGCTTGCCCCAAGGCTAAGGCACCTTCTGGTGGGGACCCAGAGGAAAGGGACAAAAGGGGCCAGACAAGTCTGGAAGGAAAAATACAAAATGAAAACCCAAGTCAAGGTGAAGGCTGCCATTACCAGCCTCGCCATCGGTCTTTCACTCACTTCTCTGTCTCAGCTGTCTCCTTCCATGTCCCCAAGTCCCTGGTGCCAGTCCAAGGCCAAGAAGCAAGTGCAGCTTCTGCTTATGTCTCTGTACTCCATGTGCTTCCTCCAAGTCCTTTTCTTGATCCCCTTCCTTCCTTCTCCCTGTCTTCTGTTGCTTCTCCTCCCTGCTCAGTGCCACCCTTCCTTAGGGTGGGGCAGAAAACCTGGAACCTCCCCTTTCCCTGGGGATTACTCTCTTACAGATACACTGAAAATATTTTTTTGGTAAAATTTTCCATGTTCTTTCTACTTCCTCTAGTCCAAGACTCTCATACTCCAAGGTGCCACATCTCCCTTCTTCTATCCCTTCTATCCACATTAGCCTATTGAAATATGAGCTGAACTTGACTTCCCAGTGGGAAACTGCAGGTTTAGGCCATTCACAGACTCAGTAACATCTTAAGTCTACATTCCAAATGGCATTACAAATGCTTAAAAATGAAACTTTTGTCTTAGAAATATGAACAAAAGGGAGATGCTTAAAATTAAGTAAGTCATCCTGATTTCCAACATTAGGTATTGGGCTGACAGCCTCACTCAGTCTGGGTACAGTAACACAGTATTGAGCTCAACTAAATGAAGTTTTTGCATTAGGTATTAACAAACACATGCCATAAATTTAAACACAAGTTGCAAAAACGAATCTAAACCCACAATATTCCTGTAATCCCTTGAGAGAAGATACAGGGCTCTGACCTTACAAGTAGTTGATACATACATACTGGTTCCTGAAAGGCCATGGGCATTTTCACTGTCTCAGTCTCTCATGCTTTTTGCCCCAGCCCACACTTCTCCCTGGGCAGTGCTCCTGGGCATACTTATGTAAGTATTCTCCAATTTCCTTAATTGGTTCAGGAAAAGAGATGTTTCTCCTAATCTAATTCTCATCCACTCATTATCACACTACACTGAGTCCCACGAGGACATTTTTGTTCACCTGGGAGTCCCGATGGTTACCATATTGCATGACATATTGTAAATGCTCAGTAAAAATTTGATTACTGAATGAAAGAGCATTTTTTTTTTCTTTCATGAAACACATTTTTTTTAATACCTGCTACAGATTCTTCCTGGCTCATTGCAACACCATTTCAGCATATATATGTAATTTATTTATATATATATATATATATATATATATATATATATATATATATATATATATATATATATATATATATATATAAATTGTGCTAGTTTTAATTCAAGGTCAACTTTTAGGATGAGAAAAAATGTAAATGGACTAGAATTTGGTTCTTAGATTAGCAGCCCCTTCTGCATTCCCCATGACCACCATTAGAGGACATAAAGTTCATGGCCAGGGCTACTTCCTCTAGCATTTCTGCACCTTTCAGTCAGCTAAGAGATTGCCTCTTTGTGTCCAGAAAGTTCTTGAACCACTATGGCAAATTTGATACTTAAGCATCCAGCTGAAGATCAAAACTTTAACATTTGTGTATAAAACTATGTTTAAAAAATAGAAATGAGGAGTTATCCATTAACCCTTTCATAGGAGATATGTGTGTGTGTGTTTGTGTGTGTGTGTGTGTAACTTTCTTTACCTTTTCTTCTAGAAGAAAAATTATTAGCATTAGTCTGATGAACAATAGTGGAAGTTTCCAGCTGGTTTATAAGAAAATCTCCCAGTAAGTTGACCTGCACAGCTCACCCCTGTCTTGTTCAAGTATCAACTATATACTAATTAGTCCATATATACACACATATGTATATATTAAGTATATATAATTTAGTATATACTTTTACTGAAAGAAAGATGTCCTAGTGGAGCATTTTTCTCTACCTTCTCCCAAGTAAAATATTTTACTTTCTGGTACCTTAATTTTGATAGTCTGCTTTGTCAATTTTAAGTTACTCAAGAGCTAGAAGTGGTTAAGTGGATGAATACAGAGTCACTTTTGCCAAAATCCTCAGTTCTGTTATCTGAGAGGAATTAGCTATTTGCACACAACTCACACTAAAATTTTCATGGGGAAAAACCCCAATTTTTAAATTGCATCTATAGATCTTCCTTGCATGAATGAGTATCTGGCTTCATATCTACCGATCTTTCTGCAGTGCTCCCTCATAAAACTAAGCAACTATACAATCAATTAAAATTTTGAAAAGGCAGTGTGATGCTGCTCTCCTTGGATGCCACACAGCCTCTGAAGTGTTAGGGGACTGTTGTGTTTGACTAAAAATGATAACACTTGATAACAGGCTGAGGAGATATAAATCAACTCCAAGGAGCAACCAAGCAGAACTCAGTTGTTATCAAGGGAAACAATTTATTTCCTAAATGTGTTCAATCCAATTACAGAAAAGTTTATAAAATTATTTGAATTGTCCTTAACAAAGTTTCACTCCGTTTTCCAAAATTTGGCATAACTAAAATGCAAACACAAAATAATTGCTGTGATAAGTTCACTGTTAGTAAAGCCATCACTGCCAGCTGAAATCCTTGTGTGCACTTGTACTAATTAGGAGAAAAGATCAATGGGGTTGTAAGAGACCTTAGCTCCCTTACTGTGGGACTGCCAATTAAATCCAGAACCTATGATTTCCATGCTTACACACATATTGAATGCTTAGTGCGCAGAAAAGCTATCCTGACCTTATTCAGTAGCTAATCTAAACTAAGGGTTTTATTTTGTATATTGTACTCTCTCGATGAAATGCTCCTCTTTCATCAGTAACTTGTAATTAGATGGCATAAGCTTTTTACAAGTAATATTTTACCAAAAATATTCACTTTCTGGAAGCCTGTATCTTCCTTTAAACTAATTACAACTTTTAAACATCACTGGTATGGGAAAATACAAAATAGTGCACACATTTAAAGTTTAAGCTTCACCTCTAACATAATCTTTTAAAGTAAAAATTAAGACTAATTTTGATCTGGGATATACTTTTTAATGCTGCTTGTATATTTTGCATTGGTAAAATCCAAAGAAAACTTAAAAACAAATAAATTAACTGAAGGAATAAGGTATAAAATTTAGAACCTAGCACTTCTAATACATCATCTCTAAAAAGCCTACTTAAAACTAAGCATTGAGCTGGCAATGTTATCTGTTAGCTGAGAGGTCCATGTAAAATAGTGGATATTCTCTAATACTTGCTGAATAAACTTACATCTCCTACGGATACCACATAAGCCCTTTGGATTGGAAAACTTGGTTAGAAAAAAAAATGTCAGAAAGATGATAATATTCCACCATCAAAAATAATGCTCAGTGAGCATACACTGGAATCTCTATGTGCATTATCTCTTGAATCTTCACAATAAACTGTGAACAGAACACCCCAGTTCACAACTAAGGGCACTGCAACTCAGAAAAGTTAGGAACACTGGTCAACAAATTTTTACAGAAGTCATGTTACTGAAATAAAATTAGGCATTTCCTATCAATTTGTATGAGCTCAACATGAATATGACAGTCAAATTCTAATTTTGGCTCTAGGTTTGGTTTTTTTTTGTAATCTGCAATAAATCAATGTTTACATCACAAAATGCATGCCAATAGTAATAGGCCTACAGTTAATGACTGTAAAAAATCAAGTCATAGACTACTTCTTAGATTTCTTTGCTTGTCTCTTGTACAGCTGTTCAGGAGCATCTCTGGGGACTGTCCAGCAGTAGTCAGCCAACACTGCAGTGGACCATTTTCCCTGGTATCTTTGGTCCATTGACGCAATATCTTGATGAAAATGTTCGCCGTGTTCATCATTAACCATACCACAGTTTTCAGGGAAGAAATCCAGATGGGAATGAAGGAAGTGGATCTTTTGAGACATATTGCAGCTAAGTTTCTGATGCTGCATCAGCATGTCTTCTACCAGTTCCTTGTAGTTTTCTGCCCTAACATTCCCAGGAAAGTTTGTAGACACTAGGCGAAAAGCATTCCATGCATGTTTCGCATCACCTTGCAGCAAGTTGTTGAACCGGTCATCTTTGAAGAGCTCTTAAATCTGAGGACCCACAAAAACTCCCTCTTTAATCTTTGCTTCGCTGAGTTGAGGAAATTTTTCATGCAGGTATCAGAAAGCTGACAAGGTCCAGTCCATGGCTTTCATGAAATTCTTCATCAAACCTAGTTTGTCTGCCTTGTTCTTAGATAAGTCCAAATCACAAACCAGGTCATTTAGTTCTTCCTGTGTTAGTGTGTGTGGGGTTGATGATGCACCACAGTGAAAATCTGGATCACTGAATGCTGATGTAACAGGAGAAGAACAGGTTGGCTCACCCTTGTCCTCATCAGATGAATCAAGAGAAAATTCTGCCGGATGTTCTAGAATAGGAAGTCCCTCACCATGTGGAACTGGTCTCAATGTAGACAGAATGTTTGGGTAGACCATTCTCGACTTCTTTTGCTTCATTATTCCACCAGAAAGAGGAGCCAAGCAGAAGTGACAGTTTTTTATGAGGTTGATTGGCTCTCTCCATACTATGGGGACTGCAAATGGCATTGATGGTCTTTTGCCATTTAGCCACTGTGAAAGCTGTGTTGTACATGGAGCACAGCATAGATGCAGACCCCAAGGCTTGTCTTGGTCACCAACCTTACATCCGAAGTAAAGGTGATAAGGCTTCTTCACTTGAGAAGTGATACTTTTCTTCTGGTTGGCAAATGTCACTTCCCCACAAATAGAGCAGAAATTGTCCACTCTATTAACACACTTTCAAGGCATTACTGTTCTGTTTTGTTCCTAAATGGATAAAATAATAACAGTTCTATGGAACAGTTGCTTAAACTGTCTCGCACAAAGTCTGAAATATTTTCAATGCTCAACCTTCCCGACAGGGCTTTCTAGAGTGCACTGCTGACGTCAGCTTACTTCAGCAGCCGCCTGGCAGTAGTATTGCATTGCATCAGAAAATGATGCAATCAACTCTGGATGATGTGTGCATGATGGTATTATGCAATGTGATGCAATATTACATTATTCTAGACTGATTTAGGATGTTGTTGCAGTCCTATTGGATAAATTTACATGGTGAAACATATAAAATGAATTATATAAAATATCTTCAAAACAAGAGCTAATAAAAAATTTTCAGGGTCATATTCATGTTCAGCACACCAAGATACTATAGATTAGGGCCTTTTTAAGTCAGTAACGATCTCAATGTTGACCAATGTAATTAGGACAAAGTCCTCCAAGTAGCAAATACTGGAGTAAGATGAAAGTCCAAGCATTGTGAATCCAGGGATTCCCAGGGAATCACTGTACAACGCTGTCTAGAGACAAAACACTGTATTATCCCAGAGAAAATAGCTTCTACTTTCAAATGGTGGACGCATGCTGGAGAGTTCATGCCTACAACTCTATAACCAATATCATCTGTACCTGGCTAAAAGATATTTCTATCTCAAGTTCCAAGTTTATCAGTACTAATGCACATTACATTTGCATCTGGGTACACCCCCCAGAGGAGGACACAGACCTTATCGTAATTAGAGGAATACCAGAGAAATTAATTTGCTCCCTCAAAAATGCGTGGTAAATAGCAGACAGCTTTCTTCTAACGTGCCTAGAATCTATAACAATACACTGAAAAGCAAAATTAGAGAGACTTGGGCTGGATTTCATGATGATGACACAGCTGAAAGCACATGTTACAAAATGTTCTCTAGGAAATATCAGCGTGAGAGCAATTTTCTTTTCTTTAGATAACACATGAAAAGAAACCAATAAAGCATTCCCCCAATTTATTTCACTTTATTTCATCCCTGAATGTCTTTTATCTTTTCCTCTCCCAACCGTGGTGGCACTTAGTTTCTCCTTAAAACATGCTAGTTAGATGTTAATACTTGGAAGAAATAAAAGTAACAGAAGATTGCCATTTCAGCTAGAGAAACTCAGGCCGTTATGCGCAGACCTATGGCAGAGATAATTTGCCACAAGTGGTAGGATGCTGCAGAAGACAACTACTTGGACTGGACATGCCCCCTATTCAGCCATCTCCTGTCAAGGTCATCTGACATGGTACAGTTTATTCCCTCATTTTGTTTCTAGTCTGTAGTAGAAAAACAAAAAACAAACCTATCCCTCTAGGTCTTCTCCATGTTCATTTCTCTGAGTGACATTTCACTATTTCCACACCAGACTGAACCACCCCAGCTTATGTCCTTCTCATAGTCTGAGGGCTCTTATCTCATCGCCACTGCTGCTGCCTCATTGCTCCATGCCCTCTCAAAGCATTGATTAGCATGTTTCCTGGCATAGGATAGGCCCTCAGACAACATTTGTCAAAGAAATGATGGAATGAACTTGTAGGCTATAACGCAACGATAAGCTTAAGAGAGAATTTTATGGGATGCACAAGAATAAAAATGGCAGCACATATAGTGGTGAAGAACTTGCACTTTGGGGAAGAGCACCCCTGCTCTACCACCATGAGCTGGAGTCCTGAGTAGGTCACTCAACCCCCACCCCCAACTTGGTTTCCCCATCTCTAAAACTAAAACAGTTAGTAGCTGTGTCTGACCCCAAGCAAAGGACACAAACATTTCATCTTTTATTTGTCTTGAGAGGTGTAAGTAGTGAATGCATTCATGCTCATGTTATGGAGATTTTAATATGAGTCATTGAATCTGATATAGTGTAGGTGAAATGTAGAATAATACTTGAGCTTTGAGGAGGAATAAACAATGTTTTGTCTTTTTTTCCCCCTGAGGTAAAAATATTGAATCTTATTCAGAATAATAATAAACAGTCACCAGAAGGGAAGTTCGGCTCCTGAGGAGCTACGTAGCTCTTTTATTTTTGCTCAGGTGGAAGAGGTCATTCATTATGGGACAGTGTTGGCCCCCCCCTGGTGACTATAACGCCGATGACAGTCTGCCTAGCTTTACCAGCTTCCCCTCAGTCTGGGTGGTTCTTGCCAGTAGATTATTAACAGAGTCCCTTCAGCTTGTCCTTATGTGCAGTGCAGTAAAATTGGGGGAAAACAAGCTGTGACCACTGGGGACAATTTGCATCTGATCATTTATACACAACCCACCAAGCTTCCAGGCAGCTTGGAAAATTACATAAACACCTCCAAAGCCTAGCAGCACTGCAGTGGCACTCAGGTGCCTGCCATCAGCAGCTGTTGCTCCTGTCTGGGGACCAGCACTGCCAATTGCCTTCCGTCTTCCACGCTTGCTGCATCAGTAAGCAATCATTGTGGCTGACAAGTCTTTGATGGTCCCAATACAGAGGTGGGAGCAAAGTTGAAGCGACGGAAAACTTCTCCTGCTGCTCCCTGGCTCAGATTGACCCTGACATCATTCAGAAATGTGCACTTAATGCAAGATGCAGATGCTGGAGTTAGAGCTGCCAAGGCCGACAGAGTTCCTATTTTAGCTCGTGTCCACCACGCAGTGACAGGGGTGCCCTAGACAAGCGGAAACTGCTGCAGGCACCGGTCAAAACAAGCTCCCTGCATCTGATTATCCCCCTAGTGAGCTCTCCTGTGCCCTCTCCAATCTTTCAACCTTCAGACTCTCTCTGCCTTTCCCACTCCAGGAATGGATCCATCCCAGGGGTGATAACAGCTAATGGCTGTACAGTTTTCGTACACTTTCGTCCAAGACACAAATATATAAACCTGCCCATTCCTGAACATGCCCACAAGTCAGAAAGGTTGGGTCAATGAGGTCATTCTTAGTCCACACCCACCCTGTCTGTCAGGTCGTCATTGTAATACACAAAGGTCTTTTCTTTCCAAGTATCTGATCACTCATTAAAAATATATAAATCCCGGTCATAGAAGGACTTGCACCCAAAAGAATATAGCCCTCTCTTTGTATTGGTCTATCAGATATTCAGCAGAAAGAGCAACTTAGGGGCAGCAGCACATTTAAGTTAATATGAAAAGTTGACTTCCAAAGTAGAGCAGAAAAAGACCCCTTCCATTCACCCACACTCTCCCCTTCCTCTTGAATTCTGTAAAAGGTGAACTAGAATTATTTCATTCAGATGTGCTCAAACATAACTTCCAACCTTGCCAAACGTTAATTCATTTTTGCAGCCACTCAGTTCTCCAGGGAGTTCTCAGTTCACCTTTAAATATATTGGGTTTAACTATATAAAACTTACCTCTAATTTCACAAGGATGGCTCCATTTAATAGAAATTATAGGCCAAAGCTAATTCTACTTCACAACTTTAAAAGTTAATCAGGCTAACCTAATCAATACAATCAGGCCCTTCCCTTCACAATTCATATGCAGGGTTTTGTTTTATTTGTTTGTTTGTTTTCTTTGAAAGGTAGCTATTAAGTAGTGAACAAAAGAAGTATTGGTCACCTCTAGAGCACTAACCACAAATACAAACTATGTTGTATTTGTTCCCACACAACTTAGGTAGCCTTCCTCTAGATGAATATGCTGACCAAAGAAAGCAAGAGAAATAAAAGTAGAGCAAAGTGAAGATGGCTGGCAAGGTCTCCCGGCTTAATGAGATAAGCAAGGGGATTCCAAGTAGCATTCTGTGTGTCCTCTCAAAGTTAAGCCAGTTTGGCTGATTCTATAGTGCTAAGTCGTTCCTACAGGGCATTAAGAGGTCCTGACTTGTTGCTGGATCTGCCAAGTGCTGTCCCTTTCACTGTGTTGCTAGGTAAGGGGAAAATCTTTATGGTGTACCCAGACAGGTGATTATTCGTCATGATCATGACTTAGAAAATAGTAATACTGCAAGTTACAGGAGTGTTTTCTTATTTTACCTCACAATTTTGCAAGCCTAAAAGGACAAAAACACAGGAATGATGTTGTTATACCTGTCTAAAAGTGAAGAGTAGATTCAGAAAGATCACAAAGCTAAAAAGACATGAGATTGGCATTAGACCCCTTGACTTCTGACACCAAATCTGTTGCTTTGTGCTTATTCAAAGAAGCAAGAAACTCCAGACTTGGTCAGCTGAACCCAGCATTCAGAATCATCTGGACGTTTATCTGAACAGGCATAGAGCAGACAGCCTTGTTTTAACGGGAGTGCATCCTCAGAGCTACTGATATTTTCTTTGGGTAGAACCCAACGCTATAAGAAGATCTAAACTCTGAAGCTTTTAAGAAAGTCCTAAGTAGCTACAGGCAAAGAACCAGTTGGAGCTACTGGCCCAAACTAGTCAATGCAGTTCCCTCGCTTCAGCTCCTATGTGAGTGGAATCTTCTAACAGTCTTCTGGGAACTTTCGTATACCTGATTGTCTTTTCCAAGACATTCCAGCTGAGAACAGCTGCACTGAAAATTCCTGGATTCTAGAATCCATTCTCGTGGTAGGGGGAAGAGCTTCAAGCCAATGCTTGATAATCAAATAGATAGTTGAACAGTCATTAATAGTACATGAGATTTGGAATTGACTTTGGGAAAGTCTCTTAGCCTCTCTGAGTTTTAATATTCTCATGTATCATGGGGAACAATACCATATTCTTTGCATATTTGCTGAGAAATTGCAAAAGACTAATGGATGAATCCATTATTCTGTGCTATGGATCAGACTCTCCTCTGTGCCCTCTAGCAACCTTATGAGGTGAGTACTATTACTATGCCATTATGAATTACTTGCTGATGAGAAAACTAAAGCACAGAGAACTAAAGTTGACCAAGGGTATGCAGCTGGTATGTAATAAAACTAGATTTGAACCCAGGTTCCCAAATTCACTGTGCTGTGCTGCTTTCCAGTTAGCCTGATCTTTCATATATTCTTAGTCACTTAAACTGTTAAGTTTTAGGTTTGTTGCTTTGGATAGTTCTAAAATACAAAACTGCCAGAAATTCATTGCTGGATGCATGTTATAGCAACTACAGGGTAACTGCTATGGCAAGTACATGATACATACAGAACTTTGAAGAGCTATAAATTAGAAGGGAAAGAGTCAAGTAGTAAAATAGACAAAGTTAGTCTGGAGAACTGAATTATTATAGCAAAGATATTTTGGAAAGGTTAAATGTGGAAAAAATCTACCAGATACTATAGAAACATAGGTATGTGCTACACCCATATATACACTCACTTTGAAAGCCAGTGTTATTAAGCACCTATCTTTAAGTAACATCTCTGCCAACATACTGAAGAACAGCCCTATCCCAGCTTTTATAGAAAGTATACAATGATCCATAGCTGTTGCCATTTGGATTAATGTTAGAAATTATTTTTAACTAAGTATCACAGCATTGCATGATCATTGTAAAAAGTATATGCTTTAAGCAAGACCATCAGTTGTTTTATTCAAGATACAAAAGGTGATACTAATACTAATCTTAAACATATATATAGCACCTTACAGGAAATAAATATTCTTTAAACAACGATGCATGGATGTTTCAGAGTTGCAAAAATCCTAAGAAGCACTAATATCTGTCCTAGAAAAATAATTGTCCCTGCAGCAATTTTATAAAGCAATGTTGTATTGATTTTAATTTATTGAAAAACACAGTTTAAGAAAACTTAGCAGAATCACATATGCTTTGGTCGTGGGTGCACTATGACAGCAACACCTGGGGAGTTGGGGGTGGTCCTTCACTCCCAAAATACAAACAGTGATGTAAACCAACATGACTCATTTACAAAAATGAAGTCTTATCAAACCTTGGCGACTACATTCCACGAATCCGACCACAAGTCATGTCATGTGATCTCACTGTCCTCCAGTTGCCACTATGGAATATGAGGAAATGTCTGTTTTTTTCATTCACACACCCTAAAGGAGTAAACATAATTGATGAAATAGTTTCATCATTCACCATCAACGGATTCATTTTTTTTTACACTGGTTCTAACCAAAATAACAAAGGGCTGTTCATCAAAGTAAATGACTTGCTCCCTGAAAGGCAGTCATCTACTCTCCTATGACCCCCAAATCCAGTTCTGCTCATCCCTTCTGGGCTGATTTGGATCCTATGCCAGAGCGTGGATATCAGCATACTTGGGGGTGAGCAGGGGACGTAATTGGTATGAGCAAGGCAGAAACAGCCCAAGCAGAGCTCTAGGAAATTAATTGCCCCTAAAACAGTCTAATAAGTTGAGCTTAAATGATTTCTGCTTCCTCGTCGTGTTCAATCTTTCATTTCCTCCTATGCTCAGCCCCATTTACTAATGAAGAAGGAATTGCTGTGGCATTAGGCACAACGCTGCCAAGATATACAAAATTTCAGTTGGATCACCATATGTTCATTGTGTTAATTTTCTTTCTGCCAAATGCTCCCTAGATCTTATTTGCTATCTCTTTTAGCTTCTCCTAGATTCTTCTGAATTCCAATGTTTTCCTTCCTCTCTCAATAATGCTCTAGTGGGGAGCATGCGAAGCTCTGTTTTATTCTCGAAATGGCCACAGTAGGAGCAATATTGTCCTGATATGCAGCAGTTGTCCTCATTGCCAGTGACGGTTAGTTTCATAAAAATGAAGTGTAATGTTCACAGGCAGGTAATGCAAATATTAGTTTTTAACAATGAATAGGATGCATGATTCTGAAACCTTATGTGATTTATAAAATTTTATTTACATATTTTAAAGGAATGCTATTCTTCTTTCCTTATATTCCATTTTTTATAAACAGCATTTTTTAGCAAATAATAACAGAGAATGTTACAAATTATGCAAGTAGTTGAGTGAGAATGGCTCTCATCACAGACTGGGAGTGTTCGAATGAGTCTATACCCAAACCAGCATCACCATGGAGGAAATTCCAAAGAGGATGTGCCCTAATTTTAAGACCAGAGATAAAATATTTCTTTCAGAAGTAATGCTGAATGAATGTGACAGTCATTTCACAACTCCTACTATACAGTGTGCCTTTGTGGTGTTCAAATTCAGCACAGAAGTGGACATGGACTATAATATAATAGAATTATTAATAGAATTATTATAATATAATAGAATTATGCATGTCATATAAGCCAGAATCTGGCTTATATGCCAGATTCCATAATGGTCAGCTTGAAGTGGTGTCATTTTATGACTTGAGACCTGAAAGTCCCCTAATGTCACCATATATCCAGCAATGAGCTAGGGATTTGAGCAAATTCTAGGAAAACAACTAGAATACTTGGCACTACATCCCCAAACTTTTGAGTTTATACCCTTCTGAAATCCTTGTATCAACCCTTGAACTATAGCAAGGTGAGAAAGCCAGAGTAGAACAAAACAGATGTGTACAGATGCCAACAGCCTGAAATGGGCTGGAGAAAGTTCTACAACAATCTGGGTCAAGGTGACACTGACGAGGGTTAGAAGCATCAGAGATACTCAAACACTTTTCATCAGTGGCCTGTGATTGTTTAACATCCTGGGGCTTTTTAAAAAATTTTAATGACTGTTACTTGACATGAAAGTTACCAGGAAGTAGAAGATCAAATAAACAGCACTCACTGGTGACTATGACTAGGATATGATAGAGCAATATTCAGTGAAATGGTCTTAGGCTTTCTCCCTCATAATAGGACATGCTAGTTAATGTGTTCTAGGTACATTCAATGTCCAGATACCTGAAATCACAGAGATTCCATGGGAAACACATAAGCAAAATCACATCTAAGTTCCTGGATTTCATAAACAGTCTTGTCAAGACCTCATTCGTCCTCAGCTGAGGACTACTCTCCCATACTAATAGCTGGAAACAAATCATTTTGTCCCGAAAAAGCACAGTGCATGGTAGACAGAGCTTATAGAGTGAACCCATGAAAATGTATCTCTCCTGTATGCATAGAATTTTCATTTCTTCTTCCAGCTTCTTTCATTGATATAGGTTTCACACTGAGTTACACCAGTTAATATGAATCCCGCCTTCTTTAAATGTTTTCTCAATTTGGTGGCAAAGCCAATGTAATTCTAGGGTTGTCATTGAAACTACAAAAATCATATGACTCATGGATGCTTGCCTCTCAGGGGCTCTTTGCCAGTAGTATACTAGCAAAGCAATTAGTCACTCATACCACTCATAACTGCTGGTTCTATTGAGTCACATGACTCATCATCCGTACAACCTGGGTGTTCCATCACTGCTTGACAACACAGGGCCTGCAATGTACAAACTTAAAACATTTGCACGATTTTTGAAAACATTTTATGCCAATTATACTCTAGGATCTGCGTGGGCATATTTGTTTTAAAAGAAAGCCCACAAGTTGGCAGAGATGATGTACTTTTGATTTCTGAAAATGAACAGTGCGAGCTAGGGCTTACAATTCATAAATAAATTTCCATGTTTTCCCTGCAGGATATAAATACTCTAAAACACTGCCTACAAATTCAAACCTAGAAGAAAATTCAACCAAATCCAGTGAATCCAGGAGCCACTTTGAGGGTCCTGAAGGACTTTTTATATTTTTTAGTGTAAAAAAACATGTAAGGACAGATCGTGAATGCATCAAGTCCAACCAAGCTGCTAACGTAGACAATTTCCTATGTGGTTACCATGACAGTAAGCACCTTGCTTAAGGAGGGCAACTATTTTGACTTCTGTGTATAGTCTGGACCAAACTTTTACTCCTCAAGAGATGCTTTTCAAAAGCACTAATGACAGCATTCGTAATCAAGACACAGTTTGAAATTCTTTTAAAATCCACTGGGAAATTCTACTTTCTGTCTAAGCTTCCCTTCCTGCTTTCACATCACCTCTACATTGACTTGAGCAGTGGTGCTTTCGTTTCTTATTGCTTCTGTAACAAATTACCAGAAGCTTACATCTTAAAACAACACAAATTTACTCTGGTGCAGTTCTAAAATCAAAGTGTTGTGGGCTGGGCTGCTGCATCTCTTCTGGAAGATATAGGGGTGAATCTGTTTCCCTCTATGTCCCAGTTTCTAGAGGCCACTGGTACTACTTGGCTTATGACCCATTTCTCTCACATGCCAACTTCTTCCTTCCTCTGTCACATCATCTACTGCTGATATCCTCTTTACCTCCCTTTTATAAGGACAATAGTGATTACATTGGGCCCATATGGATAATCCAAGATGATCTTCCCCTCTCAAAACCCTTAATTTAATCACATCTGCAGACTCCCTTTGACTATGGATGGTAACATATTCATAGGCTCCAGGGATGTAATTATTTCACCTACCAAAAGTGGGTATACCAAAGGGGACATAAAAATAGCAGCTCCACCTATTTAGGACAACATTTCCAATTCTAAGTACCAGAGAATCATGGATGAAAAAAAGCAATTAGGACATTCAATTAGACTACTGCAAACTGACTGTATTAAGAAGTTGACCCAGCCATATGTTTCTGCAACAAAATATTGAGAACTGGGTAGAATGATAGGGTATATTTCTTGGATTTTCCTTCTTGATCCTAAATACAATGTCCTCTATGCCTCTTTTGTAGTCCTAACCAGATGCCAAATTCAGAGGCAAACGTTGAGCTGGATCAGTGACTTTACTTCCTAATATCTTTCATGATCAGTCTGCAAATTTTCTGATGCAAAGACAAACTCAAACATGCAAATGTTTAAAAAGTGCCTGATTCAGAGTTTAGAACCAACTTGGCTTGAAAATCTGCATGTGAAATGCAAGTACTGCACAAATTCTCTTTATTGTTCAAATGCTCCAGAAAGTACAGTCCCTAGGGCTATACTGTGCCATTTGGAGTGAAAATGAGCATTACATGAAAACTTGGGTGTATCTAAAGGTCAGTGGAATTTCAACCAGATGTTTTGTTTTGCCACCAGACTTGGCAGTAGGAGTGGTTTATCAGTTTCACTTGGGTGAAATGAAAGTAAATATTTTTAATAAGATGTTTTCGTTTCAACCTTGCTTTAAAGTTCAAATCACAATAACACATTCTTTATCTACTAATGTGTTCAACTGATGTTTATTACAGCAAGTAAAATAGATTTAAAAATCTAAGATTGGACTCTTTGCTCCCCACCACTCCCATCCCTCTCTCATGCCCTTCCTCTCCTCTCAACCTGCTTTATCTATCCTCTCTGTGAATGACATTACCTGTGTCACCTAATCCAGAAACCAGGACAAGCCTCAGACTTCTTCCCCAGCCTCATCCCCTACATACAACCTCACTAAATTTATTAAGTGAGAATTTTCCTTTCCAGAATCAAAGTTAGGCCTTTGCAGATTCTGTCCCTTATCTGGACAACCATAGAGGTTTGCACATTCTTGCCTCTCACCTTGTGCACCTCTGTTCAGTCCTGTGCACTGAAGACAGAATGAGCTTTCAGAGATGCTATTATCATTAGTATGTCACTTCCCTACCTTAAACTTTCACTGAGTCCCCATTTTAGAGGGGAAAATTAAAACATCCAATTTTGGTGCAAAAGACCTTTCATAATCTTCTAATAGTCCACTCTCCAGTATAACCTACTCCATTCCTAAACCTTGTGATTCAACTCCAAAACCTTCTCTTTGTGCAGCAATGCAACAAAATTAGTACCACAACTCCAACTATCGGAGTGAGTGTTGTGTGTGTGTGTGTGTGTGTGTATGTGTGTGTGTGTGTGTGTGTGTGTAGGATTGATGTATATGTGTATATATATAAACAGTTTTATTCATGCATATTCTATATCATGGAGAGAGCTAAATAGCATCATAAAGGAAGAACAAAGTGCTCTTAGGTTTAAAAGTTAGAGAAATAACATTTTGGGCAGCAGAATCAGTGTAGCATTCATAGTATACTTCAGGTATAAATTCTGAAAATGGTTACCAAAAAAAAAAAAATAAAGGGCATTCAAGTTAGGAAAGAAAATCATTCTGATGTCATATTTCCATTTAAAGAAGTGTGGAGGTGCAGTGGATTTTGGAATGTGTAAGCTTATTACTGAATAGTTTCAGGGCGTGGGGCAGCCTGAGATCCTGCTTGGAGAGGTGACCACTGGGAGGGAGCGTATAGTGAATGTTTTACATTGGCTATTTGTACATACAGACAAAAAGGTGGGCAGTGAGAGGGACTAGCTCTTTTGGAACAAGCAACTATTGTTACTGGCAATGCAGTATTTCTCATTTCTATTAATGACTATGATTGATGTTCATTTTCTTCTAATCTGTTAGCTCCCACTGACTTCTCTTTCTAATCTAGACCCTGTGCTTTGCTAGTGCACTATCTTCCTTGCTGATGCCCACCTGATAGCAAAACCCCAAACCTCCATCAATCTAAATGTCAACCTCTTCCAATAACACCCTAGGCTATTGGAGACATCCACACAATCAGTTGCCACAATATATTCCAGGGTTTCTCTTTCAGGCAAGTTTTTACTGCTACCCATTCAAACCTCAAGAGCAGACTCATCTACCACAAGCACTTACTGCCTCTCATTCTACGTCAATCCTTCACAGCAATATGAGGTAGTGCTGCAACTCTCTTCCTTATCAACACCAAGAAACTCACCTGTCCTTAATCTCCCTCTCTGATCTTCCCACCTCAGGAAAATTTTTTGTCTTGTTAAAAGACAGAATCTGGTTTAGTAAGTTTGGGGTAGGGCCTGGCGTTGCTGCTTTCTACAAGCTCCCCGCTGATGCAACAGCTACTACTGAAGATCCTGGTATTTTTCTTTGATTCCCAAATCCTGGAACTCAATCCCTGCACTAACACCCAGAGGAAGGTGTTCCTCTTCTCCAAATTTGCAATCTCCCCTTCACTGGCAGTCTCTTTCTTTTCAATTTATAGAGAAGCCCATTTTCCTACCTTATAAAAATAAAAACAAAACCTCAGAAGTTGACTATATAGATTCCAGCTGAGTAAGTTCTTCTCATTATTTAGCCCCACATCACGACTTCTCTCCAATGGGTAGTTTAACAATCTTTCTCTGCAAATCAATTTTAAACCATTGTAACCCAGCTACTTGCCCATTAATGGCATGGTAATTGCTTTTGCTGAAGTGTCTAGGATGGGCTAGATCCTAATCCAATGGATACATTCAACTCTTCCCTTATCCAACACACCCGCAGCACCTCACTCCTACGGAAGCCTTCCCCACATTGATTTCTATTACACCTAGTAACTTAGGCATCTACAGCCCTCCCTTCGCACGCCCCTTCTTGGGGCTTCATTCCTCTACTTATGACTTAAATGTTGACTCCTTGGGGTGTTATCATAATGGTAATCTCCCCACTATCTCTCTCTTCCTAAGAAGGTACTTTCATGGATTCAATCAGCACGTATATCCTGAAGACTTCTAAACAGATGCATCTAATTCAAGTATCTCCCTTGAGATGTCAACTCTTATATCCAATTACTAACGCTAAGGTTTTTCCTTGTTAGAAGCAAAGACATTTAAAATGTCTAGAACTGAATTACAGATCTAGCTCCTAAACTTGTCTGTTCCGTATTACTTTTCTCAGTGAAAGAAACCACCTGCTATCCCCTATAAAAGTAAGAAATATAAAGCTTTTATTTCCTTCCTTTTCCATACCACTTACCCCACATTCTATCAATCCTACTCCCTTTAGCGTCTCCCCCATCTTAGCACTATTTCTCCATTCCTACTGCCACAAGTTTCAATGTGGGCCTTTCCCATCTCTTTCCTGGAGCAATTACTGCTCTTGCGTCCTCTAGTCTGAACATCTTTCAATCCCACCCCACACAGTAGCAGGAATGATCTGATGAAAACATAGACGTGGTTATACCACCCTACCATCTAAAAATCTCACCCTGTCTCCTGATGCTTTAAGAGTAAATTTCATTCTATTCAGTGCAACTACCAAGGTTTTCCAGAATCTAATTAGTGCCCTTCCTTCTTGTCCAACTTCTGCTCCTTATATTCCTCCTAGGACCCTAAGTAGAATCCTTACTTATTCCCAGTGAATCACTACCTTTTCTTTGCTCATGGTACTAACTTTCTTTCCTAACCTGCCAAAGCCGTCCATTCTGATTCATCACTAAAACAGTCCCTGTTTACCTCACAAGATTCACTCAGTCCCCCCACTTCCAAGAAGTGTTCCTCTTTCTCCATTTTGATTAGGCTCCCTCCTGCATTCTATACAATCCTATTTCTAACATTTTCTTATCTTACTTTAGGAGTATAAGCCCAATGAGAGCTGAGAATGTATTTGATATCACTGTATCTACAATGATTTGCATATCCATAGAAATAGAAAGCTTGTGATAAATGTTTGCAAATAAACTATTCATCATAATTGATGTCTGCCCAACAGCAATTCCTGGGCAGGCAACTGATGTGGGATGTATCTTTGAGATACCCCCAAAGTGGCAGCACATGTACATAAGATGAACTACACTGATCTCTCCTTAATCTACCCTCCCCCTTCTAAATGTCCCACCTAAAGTCAAGGAAAATCATTTACACAGGCAAGAACAAAACCAAGATTTCTAGATGCCCTGGGAGGTTAGGGTCCTAGTCTATAACTGTACTTTGCTTATTTATTTGCTTGTTAGTAGTTGAAACTATTTCCTATTTTGAGAGAGCTCAATGGGTTCTTCAATAATATTCTTGCCATATAAAACCTCAATCATTTTGCTACCTGGAAATAAATGTTGGTGTCTAAAGTCCATTTATGTTTATATGATAAAAAGCCATGGTACCAAAGCCTGACCTGAATGACCACACAAAATGTATTCTCTGAGACAAAATAGCCCCGCTGAGTATCTCAGCACATCAGCAATGCATAGAACTCCTTTGAAAGTTCAGTTTTGGAAGCTATTTATTCTGTAGCAGTTCAAGCTTGGGCCAAACTGATTGTTTTTGTGGCTTAAATTGCATTGTGGACCTCAAGGAAAAGAACATAAACAGTTGGCAAATTTACAGCCTTTAAACAAAATTGCCTTAACTTTAGGGGATTCCCTTAATATTGTTCCTTATGTTTTATTTTTGTTAGAAAACTTTCCCATTTCACAGGAATTCAAAACATGACGTGTCACACATAGGATCTGCTTCAAGCTAAAGTTCTCTAATAGAGAAGATATGTAAGGTTATTTTTAATGTAAATTCCTCGTGGATTGGGTGAGGGAAAGTTAGGAGTTAGAATAACAGAACTCAGATAATGTTATTCCTTTTCCACCCACACTGTCATTCCATCAGCAAAACAAGCACACTATCATCTTGGGCCAGGAATCGGTAGTAGGAGAACATCCAGTAAACCAAAAGAATCTAATCATTGCCAGAATCAAAGATTCATTTCCCATGTTCTCCAGTTTAACGGCTTAGTCTACAATTCCAACCTCTCCCTTGCTAATATCTCCCATCCTTTGCTCCTACCATCCCAACCTGCCAAAACTCCAATGCTAGAAAATAACAGTGTGCATATAAATGCCAACTCTTCTTAGTACTTAAACATATTAACTCATTGAATGATTCCAACAATCCTGTCAAGTGGGTAAAATCCTATTGTGGGAACAATTCTGCTGTTCCTACTTCACATTTCAGGAATTGGAGGCCGAGAGAGTAAGTGACTTACCCAAGGTCACACTTCTGTCAAAGGGTGGCCATCGGCCTGGGGGACTCTTCCACAATATTGTTGAGCTCCAATGGGGAAGACCACACACAAGCAATCAAATTTAAACCACTAAAAATAATAGTTCTTGTCTGGACCTTCACTATGTTCAAACATTTCATTAGGTTTCCCTGTCAGGTAATTTAATTGTTTTCATTCTCCTGAATGACCACCTCAACCTTCTTTTCTCATCCTTCCACTTCACTCTCAGTAACTCGGCACCTGCCCACTTCCCAGAGAAATAGACATTAGCAGGTAGAAATTCTTTCAGTTTCCTCTTGCCTATAACAATCAAAGAGATTCCCAATCTCCCATCCAAATGCAGAATTCCCAGCTCTTTTACATCCTCAGGGACTCTATCAATTCTTTTTCCTCTCACCTCACCTTTTATATGCAACCTCTCCTCCCCATCAACATTTAAGTCTACTTAACTCTTGCATCTTAAATATACTCCCTCAACTCTGGTGCTAGACATGTAGTGGGTCTTTCCTTACATCTGCACCACCTTGCCAGCCCTCCTGTTCCTCAATGTTCTTCAACCTGGCCTTTGCTTTGACCACCCCACAGAAACTCTTCTTCTGAGTCACCAATAAGCTTTTCTAGCCTGAATCACATTTGCCACCTCAGCTGCATTTGCTACGGCCACTACTCAGTGTTCTTCCACAAAGGAGTCTTTCCTTGGCTTCTCTGGTAACATGCTGTTTTTCCTTCCTCTTTGCAATTGTTTTCATCCCTTTAGTTGCCTACACTTCCTCTCTCCTGGACCCTCTTTCTTCTAGCAGGTGCGCCAGGGGACATCATCCACTGCTCTCGCTCCAACAATCATTCATTTACCAGGGATTCTCAATTCTATTGCCAGGTCATTCCAGTCTATTCTGCAATTTCTCTCCACTTGCATGATACATTTGTGCATAATTTCAAAATTTATAACATTGATTGCTAACATTAATCCTGCTCTTTCATCAGTGTCTCATGTCCTACTTAAATCAGAAAACTGAGGGGCATCTTCTACCTTATTCCATACATTTAATCCAACACCAAACCATGTTGGTTCTGTCTCCTAAATATTGTTCACATGCATTTAATGGCCACCAACCTAGTATGGCCCACCATTATCTTTGCCTGGACTAATACAAGAATTGACTAAATTGGTCATTACCTCTTACGTCTACTCCAAATTGTTATCTGCACTGAAATCAGAGCAATCTGTTGAAAATGTATATTTGGAGATGCAGGATTTAATGACTTTAGCTGCAGTACAAACTCCTAAATATGTACATATTTTAAAAACTTCAAAAACTAGTTCCCACCTAGGTCTCTATTTTCCTGTTTAATTTTTCCTTCCACTGACTCTTACTCTGCACTATCTCAAATGCATCTTTGCACCCCAAGCTTTTATTGTACCAGTTGCTGTCCCAAAAGGTTGGCTCCTTGGCCCTTCTCTCCCATGATAGCCCTCCAAGGCCTCAAGACACCCTACTCTGATTTCTAGACTACATTAAAATTCCTTAGTACATGTTCCTCATTTTTCATAAATTTTATACCACTGTTATTTATATTCAATATTTACTTCGGGCATGTCCACATAGGAAAGAAATATGACCATATAGTGACGTATTTCAAGACTAGAAGTATTTCTAGTTAGACTCATTGCACAGTTTTCAGGCTCTTTATTTATACTAATCTTGTCATCATTTCTGTGCCACAGGTATTAGCTATGTAGAGGCAGAGTTAGAGGGGCATTAAAGAAAATGTCACTTTGTTACTTAATTTACCCATGGGATAGTATGTCAAAGAACACATTGTTGGTTGGGTCACTCTATTCTGTGTTCCAATAATGAAATCACCTGTTTATAATATTTTTTTTCCAGTCACAAGTCACATTGTGTCTTTGAATGTAGAGAATAAAAATGAAAAGCCTCCCATTGCATCTCTACTATGAAATGTGGGGTGTTGACAAGCACACCTCATGTTTTCTGCCCTTTCCCCCAATGAGAACATGACTTCCATTCTGGTGTGTTCACTGGAGCATTTTTTTTTAAGGAAATGAAAACAGGTTTGTGATTTTTTCATCAATGAAATAGGCCATTTTCAAAGATGATACAAAATTGCTTGGCAGAAGTAGAAAGTTTGTTGCTTAAAGAAATTTTATTTTTTACATGAAAGTTAGATAAAACTGAGTAATACAATCTTTTCTAACCTGTTTCTTTCCCCAAGATAAATATATACTATTTTCTTTCCAATGATAGCCAACTTGTTTTTTAGAAAGTAAGGTCATTAAAGCATTTGAAATGGTTTTAAATGCCAAGTTTCACACATGACTCTTTGATTCTCCAAGCTGTCTTGTAGGTAAAAATCACACCTATCAAAGAAACACAATAATGACAGCTCAGAGGCCAATGCTGCAACTTGAAAGTAATTGAACCATTTAACCACCATTTACTTGCTCAGAATTTCTCTTCAGGAATGACCCTTTGCTAAAAGCCTGTGTTCCTGCAGCATGCTGAGTGCATCGCCTCTTGGATAAGCTCAGTCTATTTTGAAGCATCTTCCAAAGCTCAGACTAACTATGTTCTCTTCCTGGTTCCCATGGTTACAGATTTTATCCAAACTGTCTTATCTTAAATTAGCAGTTTTCAAATTATAGCCTGCACCAGAATCCCCTGAAATGTTTGTAAAAACACAGATTCCAGGATCCCATACCCAGATCTTCTGATTTAGTAGGTATCTGATGGGATGGGAGAATTTTCATTTCAAAGATGTTTTCAGGGATGCTGATGATATTTGGTCAAGGTCCTCGTCCTAAAGATACTACCCTTTCCCACAACAGCCAGCATGCTTTCCTAACAAATTATGTAAAAATTAGTTTCCTCTCAACCCCTAACACCTCTTTATTTTTCCCTAGTTCTGCTAGGCTAATGCTCTCTAATAAAGATATCATGCAAGCGCCACAAGTCATGGGTCATTTTATTCAATTGTTCTCAATTTTCTAGATTTTAATAATTCTCTAAAATTGACTCTTCTACATTAAACATGTTAAAAAAAGGAGATAAACTTAATTTAACAATATTTTTATTTAACTCAGTGTAGCCAAACTACTTTCATCTAACAGGTAGCGATATAAAAAGGATTCATGAGTGGCTCTACATTGTATTTCCCTATGTTCAAAGACAGGGGCTTTGAAATCTGATGCACATTTTTGCACTTACAGCACATCTCATTTTGAACAAGCCACCTTTCAAGCGCTCCATAGCCACATATGCCTAGTAACGGACAGCACACCCTAAAAACTTCAGAGTCAAGGGAACTGAAGTATTAAAACTTGTTTGACCAGCTTTCTAAGAATTTCCCTAATTTCCTTGGCTTACAGTGTGCCTGATGGTCAGATGTGTTTTATGTTTTTTTTTTTTTAAATATTTATTTTATTTATACATACAAGCTGGGGTACAGGCCAGAGATGTGGGGCGGCGAGAGGGCTCACCAGAGACAGAGCGGGTAGCAGAACAGGCAGATCAGAAGTACACTGCTGAGGGGAGCAGTGGGCGAGGCAGGAGAGGTCTGCCACACCATGTGGGATTCTCCCCAGCCGGCCGTCGAACTCGCGTCGCCGCTGCCGACAGCTCCACAGCACAGCGCTCAACCGCTGCACCACCGAGGAGGCCCATGTTTTATGTTTTTAAGGGGAAAAAAACAACAACATTACATCTTTAAAAGTATACATTGATTTTAAATGCTTGCCAATAAAAGAATTTTCTCTCTATCTTTATATGTAGAACCAAATACAAATCTGTCCTGATGCAGTTCTTTCTCCTGCTCTTGTCCCCATCAGCAATCCCTTTCTCCTGCAAAATAATTCATGTTAACAACATATTTGTGCTTCTCTACTTTTCCTCTATCCTCATATAATCCTATACAAACAGACACACAGAAATTTGTTTGTTATGTCACTTCACATAATTCTTTGCTCAGTCAACAATAATTCATGAAAATCCCTGCAAGTCAGCTGAAGTTGCAATTCATTCTTTTTAATGGCTACAGAAGAATCTATGGATCAGGGCAGCAAATGTACTCAATATTTGTGATAGGAAGGCACTCACACTTGATCCAGGATTTTTAAGCATTAATAATAAAAATGCTGCAAATATACTCTAGATGGATAATTTAGATTTATTATCTTTGCCTACTCTCTCTTTGATTTAGCTTTCAATCTTTTTGTTAGACTTTCTCACACCACATCTGGGCTTTTTCTTTCTAACAAATGAAAGCAGTTGACGTTAGCAATCCAAGTTAGCTACTTTCAGTCACTGTCCTAATGAATCCTTTCAGTGAATGGCTCAGACCAAGGTCTCCCCTCCAAACCCTTCCCAGCGATGCTATCTATTCAGGTCTTTTCTCCCATCTGTTATCTTCATTGTGAACAATCAACAAGTTTGGGGCAGTTCACCTAGAAATGATTTTACAGTTTTATGCTCACTTTGCAAAAACAAATGAGTTGACATGAGTAAGATTCATGTCTGGTGCTTCAAAATTAAAATAAGAAAAATTAGACTAGAAATCAAAGTATCTGACATCTACAACCTACCCAAAATAGAGTAGATAGTATTCCAGGTAATAACAATAATTAAAATGATAAATAGCAACAACTACCATTTATTATTAAGATGTGACAGACACTGTTCTAAGTAGTTTATATATGTTAATTCATTCACTCTTAAAACCTCCATAAAGTAGGGCCTTTTATTGTTTTATTATTATTTCCATTTGATGAGTGTAGACACTGAGGTCCCTCCTCCAAATCTACAGTTTCGCTGTAGAGTCCTAATCTCCTCACTAGAAGTAAATCAGCTCATCTAGTGAGTAAGTAGTAAATTATTTCCCCTTTCTTTTTGAAACTTCTGTAAAATGGGTACAGTAATACCAGCTCTCCCACATTTAGGACTTCTGAGAAGTAATATGAAAATTATTTGAAAACTATAAAAGCTCTAACAAGAAGAGTAAGCCTCATTTCAGCTTGGAAAATGGGGTTAAGATTATTGCATCATTCAAAACAAAACAAAGTTGGTGAAGTGTTGCTGGCGGGAATGTAAACTGTTCCAGCCACTTATGGAAAGCTATGTGGAGGTTCTCAGAAGACTAAAAATGGATCTACCATATGATCCAGTGATTCTACTGGATCTTGAAGGACACAAAAACACTAATTTGAAAGGAAACCTGCACTCCAGTTTTTATTACAGCACTATTTACAATAGCCAAGATATAGAAACAACCCAAATGCCCCAAAATAGACAAATAAATCAAAAAGTTGTGGTGTAGTTATACAATGGAATATTACTCAGCAATCAAAAAGACAAACTCATGCCATTCGTGGCAACATGGATGGAACTAGTAGGGATTATACTAGCCAAAATTTAGTCAGAAAGAAAAAGATAAATAACAGATAGTCTCACTTATATGTGGAATACAGAGAAACCAAACAAAAGGTCAAGAAAAAGCCAAAACTAGCAAGCTGAGCAAAGATCTGAGGCATACAGCAAGAGAGGGGGAACACAAGGGAATATGGTGATGGTACACAGGTGATATGGTGGTGGCAAACTATGGGCACTAAATGATGGTTGAAAAAATTATTTAATAAAAAAGTTTATAAAGTGTTATATACAACAGCAAACCAAGTTGTGCTCTGACCACAAACATGCTTCTGAAGGTGAGACCAGGCTTATGAGGCAGCTAATGCAGAACGTGGACAACCCAGATTCTCACAGCCTGCTGATTTGCCAGAAATTAGAAAAAGAGCACCAACCTTTATCTCAGCTGTGTAACTTGACCATGTCCTTCCTCTCTCCAGTCCAGCCTTTGCATTTTACTTAATTGGAGCATCGGGCTATAAATCTTACATACTTAAGAGCCAGGAAACTCTCTGGAGTTCTCATGCTGAAATTTGTGTGGGAGTTCAGCAATATTGAATTTTCAAATAAAATGATTAACAGGTAGCTTTAGGGCAGCCTCAGAGAAAACAATCCTTCCTGAATCTTGTCACCTTAATACAGGAAGTTTTTTGTTCGTAAGTTTAATAAAAAGATTGGAAAATAGATTGAGTGACTAGAAGCAGGTGGGAGACTCACTCCATCCTCCCATCTGGAAGTTCCCTTCAGCAGAGGAAATCTCACCACTGTCCTCTGTCCAGGTCTGACCAGGCCAATGAAACCCTTTACTGGGGAGGTTTTAGTCATTTAAACCAATTTTAACTACAAATAGCTCTAATTGCTGTTTTGTAGAAACATTTTGTCCACGATTGTAATAGTGAAAAATGAGTACAACTGATCAGAAAACCTATTTGCTTTTCCATGGCACAATAACATCTATCAGACTTCATGAAGCAGAGAATTAAAGCCAGTTAAGAGGAAGAACATCATCTGATCCAATTCAACCCCAAGCTGAGGCCTACAAGCTACTATTTGCCTAAACAATGATTTTGATGCTCTGCCAACTAAATATAGGATGTTTGTGGCCTTACACAATAGGAATCCTGCTCATTTATGCAGCAGGAAGATCATTTACACTGATTTCTAAAAGACACCAAGCGTCAATAATAAATTTCAAATCAAGACCAGAAATTGCAGCACTCAAAGTGGGAATTACTAAGCAATATGAAGTTGTCGTCAGAAAGAGGACTTCTTGGGGGATGCCAGAGTAATTAATAATCCAGAAGTACCCACAAGGTGGCCACGCCCAGCCTGGCGTCCCTAGTGCCTGGGAAGCAGGAGGCTTGACTCTAAAGAGGATATGGGTGGAAGAGCACCAAAGACAGGTCATCTCCTACTGAGATCGCTCTGCTGGAAGGCTCAGAGGGCTTAGCTGCCTTCCAGGTGAGGGCAGGAACCACGCTGCCTTCTCCGGCACCTCTGCTTCTTGGCTATTTCTGCAATTCAAAGTAATTCCACCTTTGCAGCTATGGAGAAAAGGATGAATAAAGCTGCAAAAGGGACCCACTTATCTGCCCCAATGGGGATTTTGTAAATCTGCTCTCTCCTCGCTATTCACGCATTTGCCTCTTCACCTTTACATACACACCCCTCTTAAAAAACAGGAACTACCAGAGGAAGACAGCGAGTTGTAGGGAGCAAAGGGAGGAGAGAAACCCAATGGATGTGGAGGATCATGGGGGTCTTGATAGTGTTTGTGGTGTGGTAACATATCTCTGAACTGCAAACAACACAGTGAAACATTAGCTAAAAAAAAAAAAAAAAACAAACAGTAAAATCAAAACAAAACAAAAACAGGAACTGAAATCTCCTACCTTTTTCCTCTAGCACATTCCATACCATCC
Source organism: Scalopus aquaticus (assembly GCA_004024925.1). Classification (NCBI taxonomy): domain Eukaryota; kingdom Metazoa; phylum Chordata; class Mammalia; order Eulipotyphla; family Talpidae; genus Scalopus; species Scalopus aquaticus. The sequence goes on along the minus strand of PVIJ01008368.1, from coordinate 22,696 downwards.
CAGGTGCTTTTAAAACTCGGAGGAAATTGGGCCTCCCTGGTGGCGCAGTGGTTAAGCACTGCGCTGTGGAGCTGTCGGCAGCAGTGATGCGAGTTCAACGCCCAGCCGGGAGATTCCCACATGGCGCAGCAGACCTCTCCTGCCTCGCCCGCTGCTCCCCTCAGCAGTGTATTTCTGTCAACTGCCTGTTCTGTTTCCCATTCTGTCTCTAGGGAACCCTCTCGCCACCCCACGCCTCTGGCCTGTACCCCAGCTTTTATGCATAAATAAATAAATCTTTAAAAAAATAAATAAATAAAACTCGGAGGAAATGAAAAGTAGCTCCAACTCTGAAAGACTGACCTCTGGGATGGGGCATGGAAAAGCGGTGCTGTCAGTCAACTCAGCCCCTCACCAACTGTGTGACTTTCTCAAAGTCATTTCAGACATTTCTATGCTCACAGTCTTACCTATAAAATAGAGAATGACCTCTCTGGTGAGGAAGAAATATGAGCATGCATAAAAATTCTGAAAAAGAACTCAAAAAGTATTCACTGAACTTGGTGTAGTCAACTGGATCTGGACTTCATCTAAGCTTCCTGAGAGAGGAAGCGGGGAGTCAGAGACAGAAGCATGTACGATTATGACTAACAATTCAGAAAGTAAGAGTTCCATAAGCTGTCAGCAAGGATAGTGACGGGGTCAGAATAAGAAGGTTGACATTTCAACAACTACAGTTTCAGCCTCTATCCTGTATAAAGACCCCTAATTCCTCTGAGCTTTACTTTCTTTACTCATGCAACAGGCTTCATGTTAACCACCTTCTGCCATTATGGTAGATATAGGAGGGGAAAAAAAAAAACAAAACACAAACATGTTCTCTATTTTCCCACTGAGTCTAGGCTCTTGACTACATTGTATTATTTTCTTCATATACAGAATGTCTTGAAGTGGCCCTATTTGTTTTTGTGCTTTTTGTCTGATTCATCCAACTAGAAGAGCAACACCCTGAAGGTAGAAACTCTGTCTCATTCATACCTACATCACTCATGCTCGGTCTGGTTTGAATATTTATTTTGTGACCTAACTGCGAGACAAGCACATTGGCCATCAGCCCCAGAAAATAATTTGAAGAAGGTGAAGTTTGTCCTCACTGACCCTTATGCCCATTCATTTTATCACAATTGAATAACTGCCTTCTACCTACAGTGGGAAAAACTCTGAGTATGAAGAGACCCCCATCTCTCCCTAGAGAAGCCATGAGGCCAGGTGTTTATATTCCAGCCTCCCTTGCAGCAAGGGTCCGGGCACTTGGCCAGGCTCTATGCCCATGTTTACTGGCTACGCACTTAGAATTGTAAGCTAGCCATTTGAAGAAGCAATGTTAGTAAGAGAAATAGCTTTGCTGATGTTTCACACAGCAGCATCCAGGGTCCCTGGTTTGATAATGATGGGGCAGCCATTCAGTCTGTACCCAAAGTGAGTCTTCCCTGGATCAGATCTGTGGCGTGATTTTGGTCCTTGCTCCCAGTTGTAGCATTATCTCCAAGCTTGGTCTCTTGACTATTCTGGATATTCACTGGATACAAATTCCTTTAATGTCATGAATGCTTAAAATTTTCGACAATAGGTTGTTTTTGGACTGATAGGATGTTTCTCTTTCCCAACAAGCCCGGTGTCTTCATCAGATTACACAAATCCCTGGCCCTCACCTAGGGGTTAGGTCTCAGCATAACCACTGGGACAGTCCACTCTGAAGCCCTGAGTTCAATCCCCAGCCAGGGAGCAAACCCACAGGCAGCAGCAGACCTCACCTGTCTCACCGACTCTCCCCTCAGCAGTGTATTTCAGTAGATCTGCCTGTTCTGCTCCCCAATCTTTCTCTGGTGAATCTTCTCACCCCCAACACCTCTGGCCTACACTCCAGTTCTTCTACACAAAAATAAATAAAATCTAAAAAAAAAAAATCCCTAAAGGACTCCAACTAAGCTGTCTTCCTAAAAATTTTCTCCCTTCCAGCCTCTTTCCTTCTCCTTTCCCCAGATCAAATTGCAAATTTTCTGGGGCCTTCTCCATTAGGACCTTACTTTCTATAATGGATAATCTGATCAATTAAATCAAACCAATGTGCTAATTGCTGACACTAATTTAATAATACTCCAAATATATTAGCAGACACTTTCAATGCTTCAAAGCAAAGGGGAAAAAATGTGCTTTTGTCACACAGTGCCAGGGTCTGTAAGGTTTCTGGTCTTTGTCTGAAATCTCAAAGGTTCTCAGGCATCCATCAAAATAAGTCACAGCTAACCCCAACAACAGCCGTTCTGCAAACCAGTCATATAGCAACCATTCGTACAGTATAGGAACCAAAGTCTTTATGTCATTAAGCATGATCAAACATACACATGCAAACCTACTTGACATACTTTAATGGCTTCTCACTACTTTTAAAATGAAAAGCAAAAATAATAATAATAATAATAAAATGAAGAGCAAAATCTTTAACATGAGCCCTAACCTAACCAAGGGACATAAATGTTTAACAATAGTTCTCAGGTGGAGGAGGGATGATTAAAATCCTAACTTGAGGGCCTCCCTGGTGGCGCAAGGGGTTAAGTCTCAGCACTATGAAGCTATGGGCAGCCACTGCAGCACGAGTTTGATCCCAACCAGGGAGCGTCCCACATGGCGCAGCAGACCTCTCCTGTCGTGCCTGCTACTCCCCTCAGCAGTGGATTTCAGTAGATCCACCTGTTCCACTCCCCACTGTCTCTGGTGAATCCTCTCACACAGACACATACCTCTATCCTATACCCCAGCTCTTACATGCATAAATAAATAAATCTTTAAAAAAAACCTCTTAACTTGTAGCATTTGTTGATTTGGGTGGGGTGAATAATTTTACCATGGTCAGCTGCAAGCAACCAAAACTGTATCAACAGTGTTATGAAATTCCTGAATATTTAGGAGTTGACTCTTACAGACAAATATGAACGATGAGAACTTGTTCTCCTGGCTACTTCTCACTACAGTGACTGTTTGAACCCTATTGGCTTTCACTTCTCCATACATCACATCCTTGCCCTCCCTGTGAGCACGTACCCACCCACCCCAGGTCCCAAATCTTTCACAGATCCAAAATCTAGGTCAGGTTCTCCATTAAAACCTTCCACAGTTCTATGTTCCTCTTCTTACACAGCACTTACTTCAGGTTATATATAAGTTCCTTAATACATCTGGTGTGGTATTTAATAGCATAACTAAGCTTGGATTTGCAAGAGGTATGATGAATAGCTTTAAGACTTCCTTCTCTACATCATTTTATAAGAGATATTTCAGAATTTACCAGAAAGAGAACTTAAGTGGGTGGGTCATTCTTCTATGTTCTTACAACCACAAAATTGACATAATGCTTCTATTTTCTTGGCTTCTTAGATTGTTGAAGCTGGAGATAATCCCAAATACTTTTTCTTTGATCACTAGATAGTCTATGCAGATGTCTCATGGGCTACCTCTGTGAGGCTGAGGTGGGAAGATGGGAGAGAATAGTATGGAAAAGACAGAGCTCCAGGTTTCCATGGCCAACTCACCAGAGAAGTTCTGAGCTCATATTTACATATATTATACCTTGGTCTTTGCAAGATTTCCTTTGAATGATTTTTAGTGTGGTAACAAAAAGTACTACAAGTCAGTGCTTGAAAACTAAAGCAAAATAAGTGCTAGAAGAAGTAAACTGTAATTGGGAAAAGTAGTTATTTGTCTTATGGAAGCATTTTTTCATGTGTGAAGATTCCTAGCCTTCTTTCCTGTTAGTTCCGACCCCCAGCAAAGGTTTGAATCCTTTCTGAGACTTGATCACAGGGGTCCCATTTGTCTTTGGCTTACAGCGGACTTGCCTGAAGTCACATCATCAATCGCAGAAGCGCAACCTGAGCCAGGCCTCCTGAGCCACAGTCCACTTTCATTCTGCTCCTTAGTTGGTGTATTTCCAGTAGCAGTGGGAATTTCACTGATGCCCCAAGGAGGGCTAAAGCCCCACGCCCCAGTGCCTTCTCCATTAGAAATTCTGTTAGTTTTTAGATAAACTATGCTTTCTGGAAGCTGCAAGAATACACAATATGATGCCAGTAAATCTGATAAAGATCTATAGGGAAAATAGTCTCCCTTCTTCCATCGAATTTCTTAGCTCAGATTGCATTCTCAACTCTAAGACCAATGGGGCTTCTAACCTCTGATCAGCAGAGTTCAGAATCTGGGCAAAGCAATGTTAAAATGCACTCTATGGCTCAGAGAGATGTGAGTTCACATCCCATTGATGCTACTTCTTATGATGTGATCTTAGGCAAGTTATTCTCAGTCTCTGAGGCTCAGTATCCAGAGGGTAAGTATGTGCACATTTATGGTTTGTTGGAAAGAGTAAATGAGAAATTCCTGATATAAGTACTCAAGAAATTATTTCTATGTGCTTTCATTAATGAACAAATATCCTATACGTTTTAGAAGGAGGTTTGATATACACGTAGTACCTGATCTATAAGTTCAGATCATAATTTTGTTTCCAATATGTAACTAGCTAGCTCATACTATTAATTCAGGTAAACAAACACGCCGAATTTTTAATACTTACCAGATACAGTATTGGGCATGGATCATAAGAAATGACACCTATTCAGTTCCTGTTTTTAAGGAGCTGATGATTTTAATCATACCTGATAGATGAGACTGGCTATGTTCTAAAAGAGATGTCGCATCACACCACAGGCAACTACCACACTCAGTTTTCAGGGCAGTGTGTGCGTGTGTGTGTGTGTGTGTGTGTGTGTGTGTGTGTGTGTGTGTGTGTATGTGTGTTTGCAATCTCTTGAGAATCAATTTATCTCTACTACTTCTTATACTAGGCATCAGAAAGAAAGAAAGAACAGCCAGTCACCATCCTTCACATAATAACCCTTCATTCCCTGAGAGTTACTGAGTTATTCCTCTGTCTTCTCTTTCTAGTTTAAATAATTCCAATCCCTTTAACCTTTTCTCAGAGGTCCTATTTGCCAGGCTTCAGTTTAATCATTTTCTCTGCTCTCTTCTGGAGTTTCTCCAAGTCTTCTACATTAAAACATGTTGCTTTTGCCATGGAGTTTACTCTTTTAAAGCAACTTACACTTTCACATAAACCAAGACAAAAGGAAAGCTGCTCCCTCATCAAATAAAGGAAGAGAATAGACAGAAGGGTAGATTTCCTATATAAGAAACACATGGAATACAAACACACTCAAAGCAAACTTGCATTTACTGTCACCACTACTTAAGAAGGGCCCAAACAAAACAGTTTCAAAATAATGCCAACCATTTTGTTTAACAATTATCGAAACTGCTTTTAAGCAGATAAGGCTCTTAACATCAACATTGAGGCTTGCCTTAGAAACACCTCAAGTTCTCAGAAGGGTGCTAAGAAAATCAGTTAATATGATCAAACAGGGGATTTTGAATCAGTAAATTATTGCAGGCCACCAAGCAGACAGATGAGAGATTGCCCACTATTTCAGGCCATGTCTTTGATGGGTCAATCCTGGCAAAGTGCTTAGACTCTTTCCTTGCCTCCTGTCAATCAATATAAATTATTACCTGAGCTGAGAGTACAGAAAATTCTAAATGACTTTTAAGATGGATACAGGCTGATCAAATACATACTGATCTCAGTGTGGTACTCAGGGGCAGGAAGAGGCAGAGAGGAAAACCAGAGCCCTAGTAAAATCTCTCTTCAAGACATGTATGTCAGAAACCTCTTTCGCCAAGACCCCTCCTCTTTTCTTTTATTGTGTCCTTGAGATGAACCTGCCCCTGGTGAGCCAGCCGTGCTTGTGTGTGCCCATACACACGTGCACACGTGTGCACACACACATACACACACACTCTCTTAAGAGTCTTCTGACAAATTTCTAAATCCTTGCAAAAAACTGGAAAGTCTTACTGGATAATATTCTGCCTGTTTCAGGGAATTCTTTGTTTTGGAACTACTACTTGGAAAGAAATTGTTCACCCTATCTGGACAAAATGAAGGTATATGACTGGGGTGAAAAGAGCTGGTTAGAAGTAGAGAAACTTCTGCCTCTGTGGGGTAGCTCCAGGAAAACAGGTGGTGGTGGCCATTCAGTTTCCCAAGCTAGTTTGGCTCTGTCCTGACCCCGTCTGGCCTACAACAGGCTGGGCTGACAGAGGGCCGCCAGCAGCAGCCAGGAGAGAACAGCTACATCCTGGAGGGAAAAAAAAAAAAAAAACCCAACAACTCCTGGCTCAGTTCTCTGAAGACTTTGTTAAGTTCTGGGTCCAGAGAAATTCATGATTTGATGTGGAATTTTCCCAGGAAACTAGAGTCAAAGACAGTTCAGTCTCTCAAAGGTTGACTTCAAGACAAAAGGATGGATATAATGATCCTGAAGTAATCAGCAATTAGAATGGCCAGAGATTGACAACCACAGCATCGTAACAAGAATCACTCTCCTGGGTGAAAGCGGACTGTTCACTAGCTGTTTAACTGTCAGTTTTGAGCCATTACATCCCTCCCCCTCTGGCCAATTCCCACACTTGCTCCAGGTGTTTGTCCACCAGAGACAAGAGGAGGCACAGCTACGTCAATGCCATGGGTCCATGCCCGCACAATCGAGGTCTGAGTGCACCAAAACAATGGGTGGTTAAAGCCAGGGCATCATTTCATTTGATAAATATGCATGTAACTTCTTAGCTACCATTTTCATAAAGGGGAAATTCCAATTATGAACTACAGATTGTCACTGATTCCGTTTATTTGGTAGCAAACAGTCTCATAAATTCTTATCAAGTAGTAGAAAGTGAAAGCAGGCACCAGTATTGATGTATGCTGACATGTTACTTGGTAGTGGTTATGGCAAGTGGCCAGTAATGCTGAATTACTGAAGCACTAGCACACAGAATTCAGTGCTCCCTCTCTTTATCCACATATGATCTTCAGAAATGTATACCGATTTGCACCACCCCGCTATCATCCATTACACCCTAAAAATAAGTTTTTATTCCATTGGAATTTGATAATATCACCAGCCCTGAACCCTGGCATTTATACATGGGGACTTTAAAATGAAAAAAGAAATAAGGGAAAGAGGAAAAAAGACAAAAAGTGAAAAAACAAGATGAGTGAATTTTTAAAATATTCACCTAAAATGAGCAGGTGACATTTTCAGTAAAGCTTTTCTGAATCTGAAAAAAGTAAAATGAAATTCCTACTGACTTTCAAAAGCCAACTATTTGGGTCATTCTTTTTTAAAAAATAGATAGCCAGCAGATTAAAGGAATTCCACTTATAAAAATCAAATGAACCTCTAACAAAGCTTGTTTGGGACATGAATAAATCATCTGGTCATGAATTATTTATTGTTATCAAGAAACTTGCGGGGGGATTCCAGGAACTGGGCTTGGGGAGGTGCTGGAAATGGGATGTAAGAAACCTCAACGCCTCATCCCCACAGAGAGAGGACATCGCACATACACTGTGTCTAACATAGACCAGGCTAGACCCCACTCAAAGTCCAGGCGACACCAGCAGCCTTTACATCCCAAAAGAGAAAGCCCCTAGAGCTTCATCTGTAGACCTTTTCTTTAGGAAACTGCATGTACTGAGCTAACACAGTAAGATTTTTTGAACATTGACTATTTTTCTAAATGTATGCTTATGCATGGGGAATATGACGGTAAAGCTGACAATTTACATTTAAAGGAGACAATAGACAATTCCTCCATGACAAACTGGGAAGAGTATACCTACACATTCATGACTTGCGGGGGTTGGTGTTTCCTGGGAGCTGGTAGTAGAGACGGGAGCCTATCAGATTTAATTAACTAATCAATGTATATGTATGTTCCAGGTCCAAACTGCTTTGCAGGAACTACAATAATTCCGGCTGGCATCGAAGTGAAAGTGGATGAATGTAACATCTGTCACTGTCACAACGGGGACTGGTGGAAGCCTGCTCAGTGTTCCAAGCGCGAATGCCAAGGCAAGCAGACTGTGTAGAACAAGTTTCCAACCGATGACGAGCTCTTAGGAGAGGATGCTATGGCTTCTACACTGCACATGTTTAAAACAAAACACAATAAACAAACTCCTGCCAGCCACAACAGGGTCACCAGCAAAACCTTTTAGGGTTGACAAAAGTGACTATTTTACTAAGAGGAAATTTCTCTCTTTCTCTTGCTATATAAAGTATATACACTATATAGCTATCAAACAGCTTTTGTAATTATCCTTGCTTGAGGGTGACTTCATGACTGGATTTCTGGAACAAAAAAGAAAGAAATAGCCTTGTACAGGCTCTTCCTCTGGAGACACCTTTGGCCTCTCAGCTCACCATCCGACTTACTCCCTTTTAAGCCTCAGTACATCACACATCGCATTTTTCTCTTGTACTATTTTTTTTTCATCTTTAGAGTCCAAGGGTCCAGATTTAACTGCACAGTGAAGTTATATGTTGTATCCACAAACTTTGGTAAAGAAATGTCAGGGCTGAGGACTCTTTCTGACCAGGAAGACACAAAAGCATCCAACCAATCACTCGCCTTGAGGGAATCATGCCCTGTAGGCTCAGAAAGGAGGAGTGCACACACTTGGACCCACTGTGGGGAAGGGTGGGGAGCTGGCCCTTGGTGCAGTATGTGGGGGTTCACAACTTGCTTATTACATACCACACACTTCATACGCAAAACCTTGAAACTGCCAATCAAAGATGAGTATGTAAAGAACACCAAGACACTGACTAAAGAATCCAAAGGGAGACTGGTATTCAAAATGGTAGCAGTGATCACCAGAACTTTCCATGATGCTGAATTTGAGTTTGGCTTGCAACTGAACCCATTCTAAACCCGCTCTGTCACCTGGCACTATGAATACCACAACCAGGCTGAGTAGCCCCACTGTGAATCTGAATCCTTCTGAACACTTCTGGCTTTTGAATTCAGATCTGGCCGAAAGTCAGTGCCACACACAGGCAGTGTTTATGGTTTGGGACTGTGTTTGCCATGCTACAGTAATGACCACTCAGCCCTATGTCTAAAATACAAATTCAGGACACTCTTTCCACCTCAAGTGCTGATTTAAAGATTAAAATTAAAGATTAGGGTAGAGTGAGTCTTGCACAATATAATTCCATTTGTTGAACATTTTTTAAAATGTATATATTAGATACTGAGAAATTCAAGTGAACCTTTGAAGAGTCTCAAGGTCGCCCTGGAAATGCTGCTAGTACAGTAACAAGAAAAACACAAAATACACAGGGTATCTGATGCCACCTCAATTAAAGTGCAAACTTAACAACTCTGAAAACACAAGGCATCATTAGTTGTTTATTCCAATCTCTTGTCTTGAAAACCCTGGCGCAGATCTGGTAGGCTCCTTGAGGAAACTCTAAGGTTGTTTTCATTACCGATGTTCTTTTCTTCTGCTCCCACCCCAACCTGGGTTTGGCCATAGCTCCTGTGGAGTGCCACCCCTAGAACAGGTTCTCAACTTTAGTGCTATTGACATTTTGGGGCTAGATAGTTAATTGTTGGTGGGAGCTGTCACGTACATTTCTAGACTGTTTAGCAGCACTCTTGGCCTCTATCCACTACATGGCAATAGCAATACCCCAGTTGTAATAACTGAATGTCTCCAGATATTACCAAATGTCATCCAGGGAGAAGGTGGGGTGGGTTGGGGGGAAGGAAGCAAACTTTCACCTGATTAAGAACCAACGGTCTAGAATAATCAGCATGGACTGGCTTCTGCCAGGGTGACACACTAGGCAAGCTCTGACCTCCTGGCTTTGGCGAGCCTCTGGGACATGCGCTATCAGCAACCCCCAGGGGAAGAGGTGGGTTTCTTCAGGGGAAGAGGTGGGTCTCTTCCCAAAGGTGTGATGCTTCCTGCCACAGGACTACCCTCAGGGCAGGTGCTCTAGTCTCTTCAAGTGGGTTTTCCTGCGGATTGCCAGTCTTTCCTCCCTAAAAGCATCTCTTATCAACAAAAAGTTGTCATTTCCAAAATTACTGTGTTGTCTAGCCGGACCTGGCACTCCTCACACACACTGTGCTTGTGTTATCATACAAATCGCCACGCCGGCGCCATCCATGGAAGAAGATCACGCCACCTGCCTCAGAACACCGATTTGCAGCAAGGTTGGTGCCTTTCAGTCACCACCATGGATACATCATAGAGCAGTCATGAATCATTCATGAAGAATTCTGCATGATTTATTCCCGCACTCCAGTAAAGGCATCCCACACTTCAGCTTGTGTCTAGACAGAGATGTATTATAGAGCTTCCTTTGCCCCGAGGTTGCCTGTTGCCAGCTTCAAAAATCCACACTCTTGGAAAGAAATAATCATAGTAATAATAAATGACAGGAATAAGGTTTGAAACCCAGAAAATATCATTAATAGAGCCATGTAGCATAGTACCCTATCTATTATTAAGGAGTTACTATGTCCTTTTAAGAAAAACAGAAAGAGAGCGACTGGGAAGCCAGGGTATATCAAAGTCTTGGCACTGTGATCATCACAGCAAGAATTTCTAGAATGGAGACTCTGTCCATCACAAAACTGTCTTCAGAGGGTTTGCAGAGAGAAGGCTGCTCATTGGCTGCTGTTACCAGCCAGAGAGAGGTTGTTTTTTTTTTCTTTTTATTGTTGTTGGATTTGTCCCCCCTCAGTTTCACAGCAAGCTGTTCCCTTTAAGACTTTGTAGCACTGACATTTTTCCCCCTTTAGGGAGAGATGAACCTATACTGTGACAGAATTTCTCATGAACTGACAAGCATTTTACAACTTCCTTCTAGCAGGTCACTGAGAAATTCTTTCCAAACTCTGAACAGCAGAGTTCGGGTCTCAGCTGTTGTGTTGAGCTTTTGAAGGTTTTGTTCGCGGCCACACTGTCACCTCTGTCCTTCTCCCCCGCCTTTGGTTCTTGGCTTTAACTACAGCTATGTTTAAATAAGGGATCGACATCCTGTTCGTCAGCTGATGCCTGTTAAAAAAACGATTCAGTTTCTAAAATCTTTGAAACATGGTGTGCCTGAATACTAGTGAGAAAAAAATAAACACTAAACTGTAAAAAGGGGAATCTAGCAACAATATTTGATGTGTAAAAGAATATATTATTAAAAATTATTTTGTTAAATACAAATTGTGTTAACCAGCAAACACTGTTTGTGGTCTATTTCCCTTCCCAAATGTCTCCCTTCTCCCTGCCCTCATTATTTAATGACTAACTCTCAGTGACTTCTATCATCTAAAAGCATATGTGTCATTAGAGCTACATTCAATTAGAATTAAGCATTAGCTTTAGCCTTTGCCTGTGTACATTTTCATTTTTCATAATATAAGGCAAGGCTGACTAGGAGATCAAAGAGGAAGCTCAAATAAACCAGCAGGAGAGTGACAGCAATAGGAAAAATATTTTCCTGGCCCTGTATCCTGACTGAATCCTAAACGATGATCTGTGGGTGGGTGCTCTTCTTTAAACCCCCAATCTCCTGGTCAGTCCACCCATGCACTTACTATCTCAGCTTTGCTCTTGAGAAACCAGAACACAAAGAGGTTAAGTGACTTGCCAAAGGTCACAAGGTAGTATATCAGGAATCTTGTAGTAGAAAAGTTTCAAGCATATGCAAACATCAAGAAAATAACAAAGAAACACCCTTTGATCAGATTTAACAGTTATCAAGATTTTACATAATGCTTCATCTATGCTTTCTGTATCCCATGAGTATTTTAAAGCAGATATCTAGTGTCAATATCATTTTCTATCACCCTTGGAGAGTTTCTTCAAAAACCCTACATTAAGTATTAACAAAAACTAGCCAAACTCTAATTCCTGCATATCATCTAATGTTTGAATTTCTTAGCTTCTTTAAAATATGAAGGAGAGGAACTATTTTCAGGATCCAAACCATCAAACAATACATTGGCTGTGATGTATGGCCAAAGTAGGGTTTCGAACCCCACCATCTGACAGTTCTGTGTTTGTTGTTGCAAATGGAGAGTTTGTGCTGGGAAAATTACTCTTTTCAAGCTCCATGTTAAACTCTCTCCCAGACCTTGAGCAGGGCCAGCAGTGAGCAGGGAAGGAGCTTCTACCAATTGACCTCTGGGGCAACAGGGAACTCTAGAGGAAGAACCATCACTGACACCAGCACCTAGGGGGCTGCAAGATTTCCTCTGAGTAAAAGCAAACTGTGATTTTCCTTCTCCTTGAGACAAACATCCTGCCCAATACACAGTAAAACATAACAGTATTTTATAAATTGCCATCATCTTCTGCACTGTTGGAGGAAGGAAAAAATAAGGCAGCCACTAAGAAAACGTCAGCATGGAGTCCCCATCAGGTATATACACACCTCCTCTTCACCAACATTTTCTTAAAACAAAATTGGACTTTCTTGCTTTTCAGTTTCACATAAGTTCAATTCTCTGCTCCCTATGTCCCTTGCAAAGGATTATTTGCAGTTCATTCCTGATTCAGGTTTCATGGGAGGCCATTTCAAAGCATAGTAGAGAAAGCTATGAACTACAACAGTTCCTGATTTGTTTTTATCTGAGGGCTTCCATTGGGATGATTATTCTTTAAAGAATGATACCACCATGATTTTGAAAGGCAGATGTTTATATCTAAGTCAATAATATCACCTATAGCTTTTACCACATTTTAAAAGGATTTACACCTTGAATTGGGGTGATAGTCTACTCAGTGAGCTCAAACTGTACTATTGACTAAGAACACCCAATTTTCCCCAATCAACCTTATACAACTAGAAGACATGTTATTTTCATGAATCAGACACAGCTAGTGCCACAGGGCTTTCACACACTAAGAGATCAATGACTTGAGTTAAAGGAATTTATGTCATTTGATTTTTAGGATTCAAAATATTTTATATTCCAAAGATTTTCAGTTGTGACTTGATGGTTTTCTTTCCAATTTTTGAAAATCTGACCTCTTAGCTCTTTGAAACCCAACTCCAATTTGGTTTATCCCATTAATGCCGTTACAACCTGACTTGGAGTAGGAATAGTTTTTAAAACTACAGTTCGAAATTTATTTTGAGTTTTAATTCTTTCAAATGAATAGTTATGTGAGGTACATGGCCTTAGGTATAAAGTTTATCTACCATTTTTTGAATCTCTTCTTTGTATCAGACATGATATCGGCTACTTTACATGAAGCAATGATTTACATTCATTAGTTCAATCATTTTCATAACCACCATAAAACTATAAATAGTTATTGCCATTTTGTAGGCAAGAATGCTGAAACCCGGGGAGGTGTTGTAATTTTCTCAGGATCACATAGTAAAAAGAGCAAAAGACAGTTTTTATACTGGGTTTGTAAGTATTAAGTAATACCACCCATAAAATAGATTATAGTAGAGCCCAGCACATAAACACTGCCTCTTCTCAATTGTTAACTACTAGCATTGGTTGTCATTATTTGGACTGGTGGTATCATAAGAGCGATAAGGTAATCCTGAATTTAGATTGTATAGCTTGTTGGGCCAGTATTTAAGGGGATGATACTGTAGCATAAGAAAAATAGTCTATTTGGAGTGTACCAAATAGTCACCCTGATTTCAGTGTGAGGTTAGAGACAGAAGCATAGAGAGAGATGTGTCCAGAAGGAAACCCAAATTGATGTGTGCTGGAAGACCTTGCTAAGAAAACTAGATTAATTAACATCAAAAAAGACTTGGCCATATCCGTGTTGTGTACAGTTCTGACAGCAGAGTGAAGGGTGGATTGGGATGTGGGGTGAGGTGGAATACTCAGTGGGAGGCAATTTCAAGAATTCAGGAAAGATAATAAATATCTGTAGTGAGACTTCAACAGAATGCTGGAGCATGGAGGATTAAAAGAGGATTTGAAAATTAAAGTAGCTCAGTGTTTCCAGTTGAAATGATTGCAAGGATATTTGATGCTACCCAATAACCACCAGAGATGGGGGTGGTACATAGTCTCATGTTAGGACTTTATGCTGAAATTGCTGGAATGTCCAGTATATAGGATTATCCTCAGATTCCCTGTCTCCAGGGCTACCCGCTCTGTTTCTCTTTACTAGTACTATTTTCACCTTGGTTTGAATAATTGCCATTGAAATAGTCAAAATTTTCTTCCGGTCAAGAATTTATAATACTCTTGAAATGGAAGTCAAAGATAGGAATGGCAAGACTAACAGATTTTTTCACTAGTTTGTGGTAAATATTAACCTCACACTCTAGTGAAATAAAATTTGCATATTGTGATACAAACTACTTATAAATTTTCAACACCTCTTTCCACTCATGCTTTCCATCTACTTTAGAATATAAAATGTTAACTCCTTTTCATGTTGTTATTCCTCAATTAAAAAAAAATATTAAAAAAAAAAACAAGGATTGTTTAGCTATTCACTGTGGCCCTCTCTGTTATTTCCCCCAGAGCATATAGGAGTAAATGGCAAGTTAAGTGCTGAAAGCATCTTTTGATTTGAGATTTCCAAAGATGCCCACTGTGCTCCCATTCCATTTTTCTTTGCCTTTGTTTGTTTTCTTGGTTTCATTCCCTTTTTAATTAATCACAACATTGGGTCAGCCAGACCCATTAACTGCATTTCTCATTTAGACCTTTCAGAGATGCAGTTGCAGATGCAATTTAATTTGTTGACCCATGATCGATAGCAATTAATAGCATCTCTTTAATCTTGTTGAAAGGCCTGTCTCTGGCTTCCAAGAGCTACTATCTCAAGGGAGAGGTATCCATACATTCAGGTTATTTAGCTTCTAAGCAATAGTTTCCCTCAACCACCTACTTTTCTCATGACTGAGCACCCATTTCAGAAGTCACCATTCTCTTTCAATTCACACGCTAAAGTCAATGTGTTCTGTGCTAAGCTTCCTCTGCTACAGGTTCACCATATAAATTTAATGGACCAGGAATATTGGGAAAATTACCCTAAAGTACTTTAAAGTAGAAAAATACATTTGCATTTTTAAAGTACATGATGTTAAAAAAAAAAGTAGGCGCTCAACTTTACTGGGACGTCTCCATGCAGACTTGTGCTAACTCAATCACTACAATCTAGACTTATCCTTTTGTTGGTCATATCAAAGAGTTTATTCAATATTCAATAAACAATGTCCCAATTAGGAGACTTGGCACTGGAGTTAGAATTAAATGGAGCATTTTTTTTTTTTTCTTGCTCTCCAATAGTTTGCGATCTGATGAGGCAAACAGCACGGCCAGTCCACAAAGGCAGACATGAAAGCGCCGAGCTCTGGGTAAGAACAGGTACATTAGGGATATTTGCAAAAGGCAGTCCATCATTCTAAGCCAGTGGGAAGTCTTCCTGGGAGATGAAACTTGTAAGATGAGTTTTAAGAGAAGACTAGACTAGATAAAATATGAGGGAAGTAGCCAATGCCCTCTTGAAATTTATAAGGTGATGTTTCCAGTGACACAGTTCAGACAGTGCTACTGCCCCATTTTGCTAATGACGAAATCCATCCAAATAGTAAATATGTGCCTGGCACAAAAGAAGGACTCTGAGGAAAAAAAAAAAATCAAAGATGGGTTGCATCCGTATTGTGAAGGAATTATTTGCTCTAGGGCCATCAAGGCCTTCTGTATCATCAGTTTTCTGGATGGTAGACTTTCTGCTCTACCCAATTTTTGGTACCAACTACCATCTATTTTATCAAAACCTGTCTTAACATTAATGAGAATTTAGGGGCTGCCAGCCTCAAATGGTGTTTGCACTGCTGGCCTCACCAACTGCCCATTCCTACTCGATACCAGGGCCACTTCTGGAAAGGAGGGCTGTAGACCCAGCGGCAGCAAGCAAGAGGTATATTTTTGAGCAAGGATCCCTCCCTTTCCAAATTTTTGGAAATGACAATGTGAAGATGATCACATGCTCAGTGAACTCACAAGACTACCTTAAAACTGCCAGGAGATATCCTATGTTCAAATTTTACAAACAAAATACAGAAATGCTAGGCAACATATAATTGGTAAGAGTTACCGGAAATGTAAATAGAAGGCATATTAGTCATAAATCCCATAAAATGCAGGAGGGGCTTACACAGGTCTATTTGTTTTTATGTATAAGCCGTACAGGTCTGTGTGTCTGCAGAGATGGAAGAAGCTGCAGGCATCATGGTCAGCTGCTCGCTCTCTGTGTCACCCCTGCCTGCTGGGAGCCCACAGAGCTAGTACGCCCCCCTCCTTCCTTGGTGACTAGCAATCGCAGACTTGTTTAGCCTACAGTAATTTTTATCCCACCTTTACCTTGCTGTGAAGCATTTCATTAGTTCTGCTTGTTCGTAGATTCAATTTCCCATCCCTAATCATTTGTGGCTCATGTGGTCCATCGATTTCAGAGGAAGCCTAAACATGAGTGAAGGAGAATTGCAGAGAGGAATGAAAATCAAGCTGTCTTGAAACCTAGCCATTGCAGAGACAGTGAGATTCATGAATAAAAAAGAAAAGATTCCATATTAAATGTGTAAAATATTAAGTTGGCTGGGGATTTTGTTTTTGTTTGTTTTTGGTTTGTTTGTTTGTTTTTGTAACTAAACAATCATTTCTGCCAGAGAGAGTTTATCTTCCATTTATCTGCTCTGTTTACTATCTGATCTGTTTGCTATTACTCCTACAGAATGAACCAAGAAAGGCTGCCCTAGGTACCCAGATATGCACAAAGGTACTTGCATACAGCTCAAGGAGAATGTTCTCCAAGCCATTTTACTTGTTTACTTTAAGCACACTCCTGTCCTGTTAGTTGAGCCAGATGCTACTTTCAGTTCTCAGGAGAAGCCAGCAATGTTTCAGGAAGTTCTCAACACCCAATTGCCTGTTTCTCAGCCTGACAAATATTCCACTCTCAGGAATGTTAACTTTAATTGCTTGCATTTGCTTTAGATACCTACTGGTCCCTGCTCTCTCATGAGTTATTAAGCATCTCTCCAAGCCACACTTTGGAGATAAATAGCAGTATGAGCACCCTGTGCCACTCAAGAATGACAGCAGAGACAACCTGTGCTCCATTTCCCTCTCTCTTCCTGCAGAGTGCTTTGCAGCAGCAGCCAGTCCACAGGCTACCAAGATTCCAGACTCAGCATCCTGTAAGAGCTTCATTAGATCATTATTACTGGGGCTTCTCTAAAAAAAATAAATAAAGCCTGAAGCTACCCTCCCAAGAGCACGGAGGCCAGGGTCCCAGCAGCAACAGTGTGAAATAAAGTATTTTAAGAACAGGGTAACTTTAAATAAAGGGGGAGGCTTGCAGAGTTGTGATATTTCACACCACCAATTCAGCACATGATAAGGCATTTTCTTTCTCTGCGCTTGTGGGAGTGAAACCAGAACATACATCTGTAATCATATACTCCATTCCATTGATTTGCTCTCGCAGAAAATGAAGGGCTAGTTATCAAACTCATATGCCTATTGAAATGATGTCAAGACAGAAAAAATATTCTTTGTTTACCATAAAATCCATATTTCAGTACAATAAATCCACCCTATGTAGGCAGGGTATACATCACCATACCATTTTCTTTAGCTGTCTTGTGGAGAAATAAAAGGGCATATCGGAAATGCATCATGCATGCATTGAAATACAACCAGGAAGCTTGTTCTCTGCCTCTGTTCTGGCACACAATGGATACAGATTTTTAAAACTGTTTGGTTGTTTTGAGCAATTGCATACTTAGACATCATTGCACCTGAGGTTAAACTAAATAATCTGAGCCAAAGTAATTTTCTTTGAGACTTGATTTATGTATATTGAGCTGGGTCAAACCAACTGGATAGTTGTAAAAGACCACTTCTTAATGTCTCTGTAGATATAGCCAGGATCGCATTGGCAAGGGTAAGTGTTTTCTTCCTTTCTATAAAGAATTCATTGTAAGTGAACATCATTTGATAAGTTTCTATTGAATGTATAGTATGTATAGGGTGTATCACTAGCACCCCTTAAATTCCAATGTGCACCCTTCCAGTCAATACCAACACCAAGGAAAACCCCCCAAAAGAGTGGCCAACTTTCCAAACAACACAACGCATTTTGCCTGTTTGAAAACTCTACATAAACAGAATCATACATCATGCATCTTTTATATCTGGCATCTTCTACTCAGCATTTTGTGTGTGGGATTCATCCATATTGTTGCATCTTTGTTTTCTTCATGAAAAAAGATTTGATTTCATGGACAGAGGTATATCCCTCTATTTCCTAGAAGAAATGCAATTATTAATATTAAAATCTAAAATCTCACTGAAAGATCAGAGATTATGAAGAAATAAGCAGAGGGAATCTCTCCAAATTTATAATTTTTAACTCTCCTGGGGATTCAATAATATATATTGATTTAGGCATTTATTGGACTCCTATATTGGGAGGTGCTTCTCAGAAGAAATAAATGTTAAAGATCACGAGTGGTGAAGCTGAGATTCTATTTCTGAAAGAGATGGCTTGTCCTTCACTGCAATATTTCATCAGTTCTAGCTGAATGTGTCATTTATCACGTTCCCCCTTCACTCTCCAATAAAGTCTTATGCTGACCTAGAAAGAGAAGCCAAGGCTACCTGACAGGTGGGTTTAGAAAGGTTAGATCTAAAATAGAGAAGGAAAAACACCCTGGAATCCAGGGAGGGGTCGCTGGAGTCAGAGGGGATGTCAAAGCACCGGGGAGGGAACAGCTCATTCTTGCAGGAACTGCATGCTCTGCAACCTTTATCGGCATCACCTGCACCGCCCCTTCCCTCACTGTCTCATTTCCATCTCTCGGTTCTCAACCTAAATGCCACTATTTAGGGAGCACTGTGTTACACCCCACTTGGGTGAGATCCTTAGGCTCTTCTCTCCTAGCTCTCTGGACTTCTCTTTGAAAAACGTATGTCCTAAGTAATTAATCATTGGCTGTCTCCTCTACCAGAATGCAAGTTGATAAGGGACTTAACAGTGTGCCTGACACATAACAGATATTCAACTAATATTTCTTCATGGTAAAAATTAAGGGGAAAATGTCAAAAAACGTATGACTGCCCTTCTCAAAATAAAATACTAATTTGACCCCAAAATCTCTTGATTTTGTTTCCTTTTTAAAAAAGATTTATTTATTTTTGTATACAAGCTGGGATGCAGGCCAGAGGTGTGGGGGGTGAGAGGACTCACCAGAGACAGTGTGGAGCAGAACAGGCAGATCAATGGAAATACACTGCTGAGGGGAGCAGCAGGCGAGACAGGAGAGGTCTGCTGTGCCATGTGGGAATCTCCCGGGCAGGTCATCCCAAACTTGCACCACAGCTGCCAAGAGCTCCACAGCACTGCGCTCAACCTGTTGCACCACCAGGGAGGCCCTGTTTCCTTCTTCTTAAGTGTCCTTATTTCAGGGTAAATGAGGGTCTAGGGTAAGTCTCCCTAGACAACAAAATTCATGAGTGTCAAACAAACCCACCTCTTTCTCCACATATAATTATGCATTTCTGGGAATTTGTGCATTATGGGTTCCTAAATTAGAGCTCTAACTGTTCAGGCTTTTGGTTCTAAAATCCACCAAATGAGTGGGAGATCACTTGACCAAACCCACTTACCAAACCCTAACCATAGACTGAAGCCTGTTATCCACCTCAGATAAGTGGATCAAGGTAGATGATCAAAATAGCTTCTTAAAGAGACTTGTAAAGTGTAGGCCCCTCCTTATACCCACTGGATCAACCTAAGATGAAGTATTTGGCAGAGAGGGGAAACAGTTAAGAGATTATATGTTTTCATGTTTTTTCAGAGAAATAGGTACTTTGTCCTCTTTACTTTAAAGATTCTTACATTGTAAAGAATTTACTTTCAAATTATCAGGAAAGCATCTAACAGAGTGTTCAGGTTTTCTTCACAAATGCATCTTATCTGGCACCTGCAATAAAGTTGAAGCACTTTTTTCTTCTGAATTACATGATTATTCCTAGGATTTCAAAATTTCAAGGGATCTCAGAGGTTGTGACATACTTAATCTTATGGGCATCAACTATAAACAACAAGTTATTTATATAAGGTGTTTGCATTTCTAGCAATTTAAATGAATTTGTAGCACATTACCACATTTGATAGCAACGACCCTATAATCCTCACAGTGCAACCAGCTCCCAGAAACTTTTAGCCAATTGTCTTTAAAAGGAAAGTTGAAACTTTGGTGTATATCTTTAGGGCATTTTAAAAAGGCAGTGATTGTTTTTAAAACCTGCAATTCAATCAATAGGTGACAGCAGAGAATATCTCGAAAATTATTCTAAGATATTATGCTCTCAACTCAAACTATGCTACACAGTGATAGTAATAAAAACAGTATACTATGAATAGAATAAAATATAGACATATAGGTCAATGTAGTACAAATGAGTGCCCAGAAAAAAGCTCAGACATATATGGAGAGTTAATCTACAATGAAGAAGCCAAGAGCATACAACAGAAAACAAAGACTCAACAACCGGTGTTAGGAAAACTAAACAGCCACATGCAAAAGAATAAAACTAGACTGCTATCACAAAAACTAATTAATTCAAAATAGATGAAATACATGGATGTAAGACCTGAAGCCATAAAATACACTGAAGAAAACAGAGATGATATACTCCATACCACTCCCTTAGGTATGTGTGAGATTCAAGTACAATGTCAAAGGAGACAAAAGCAAACTGAAGAAATAGAACTACCTAATACTAAAAAGCTCCTACACAGTAAAGGAATTAACATTAAAATGAGAAGACAATGTGCTGAATGGGATATTTGTACAGCATACCTCTCCCAAGGGGTTAATAGCCAAGTTATATAAAGAACTCATACCCAAGATGTAGAAAGAACTCCTATAGTACAACAAAAATAACACCATAAAAAAATGGTGAGAAGTTTTTAATAGACTTTTCCCCAAAGATGATGTATAAAAAAACAAGCACACACAAAAATGTTTGTCATCTCATCAAAACTACAATGCGATGACACCTCAGACCTCTGAGAAAAACTTAGAGTCAAAAGACCAGTAATAACAAGAGTTGATGAGGAGGTAGAGAAAAAGAGACCCTGTTGGTGGGAATGCAAAATTGGTAGCCTCTTTGGAAAACAGTATGGAGGACCCTAAAAAAAAGTATATAGATCTACCAGATGATGCAGCATTTCCACTTAAGGGCATCTTATCAGAAGGATAAAAAACATTAGTCAACAAAATATATGCACCTCTATGTCCATTGCACATTTTTTTCAATAACCAAGAAAACAAACTAAGTGCCCACTGATGAACGATAGCATAAAAATGATGTATACACAAGGGAAGACAACTCAGATATTTAAAAAAAATGATGCAACAACATAGATAGAACATGAGGGGGTGATGCTAGGCAAAAAAATCAGAGAGAAGAAGACAAATAGCAGATGGTTTCATTCATGTGTAATATAGAGAAATCAAGCAAAATACAAAGACAGACAAAAAAATACTTGGATTCAGACTATAGAAACGAAACGACAAAGGAGAGGAGCTGGGAGCAAAGCATGAAGTGAGTCCAATGGACTGTTGTGGGCAGTAGCTGGCACTTCAGTGGTAACAGACATTTGAAGAGGTGTGAACTTTTACTCCTAAAACAGGTACTGTGTTGTTGACCAATGCTGCATCAAATTAAAAAGCATATTTAGTGGACAACTAAATAGATGCATTTTATAAATAAAAATCTAAATCTATTATTTTATTTAAAAAAATCTACCAATTTTCCTTTCCTTTCTGAGTACTGAATATCTTGTCTAAGATTATTAAGTGTATTAATTTATTGCAAAGAAAATTTAATATTATTTGTAATCATTTACCAAATGAAAAGTATTGACTTCATGTTGAGGGTACAATAATAAAATAGAAAATAATCTTTTTCTCATAAACTGTATAGTTAAATGAAGGGGAGACACAAAACTGTCAGTAAAATTTCAATATGGAAAGGTTTGCATAGAATGTGATGAAGCATAAAAGAGGATTAAATAATTCCAGTTGGGTTTCTGAGAGGGCTTATGGGGAAAAAAGATGCTGCAGCAGAGTCTTGAAAGATGAATAAGGGCTAGCTGGATGCTGAGAGATGAACAGACATTTGCAATGGAGGACACACCACAAATATGCATGTGGTGTGAGGCAGTAATGCATGTGTGGAGAGATATAGGAAACCATGACACGCATAACACAGAAAAGTAAGGCAAGTATGGGCCAAGTCAGGAATATCTTGATCCCGACTGAAAAGTTAACCTCCAGTCTGTAGCGAATAGGAGTCTAAAGAGGAAAGCTGCATAGTCAAATTGCATTCTGGAGTAATGATTTAGGTTCTGGCTACACCATGAAAATACATCTTGGGAAAGTGACATTCAATTGGAGAAAGGATTAGATGACAGCTGTACTCAACACAATAGAGAGTGAAGTATATACTAGAGCATTGTTTAAAAGGTTTAAAAGAAGTAGATCTGGGCCTCCCTGGTGGCGCAGCGGTTAAGCACTGCGCTGTGGAGCTGTCGGCAGCGGCGACGCGAGTTCGACGCCCGGCCAGGGAGAATCCCACATGGTGGGGCAGACCTCTCCTGCCTCGCCCGCTGCTTCCCTCAGCAGTGTGTTTCTGATCTGCCTGTTCTGCTCCCCTCTCTGGCTCTGGTGAACCCTCTCGCCGC
>PVIJ01008367.1:0-74887 GCA_004024925.1 Scalopus aquaticus | reverse complement strand
GCCCAGGCCTGGTTGGGCCTTTTCTGATGAGGACAGATTCCAGCTCCCAGGTGGACTCAGCACCCCGCCCCCCTGCTCCCTTACCTTCAGCCTCAGCTCCTTTCTTCTCAAAGACCACCTGCAGACGCTCGAGCACCATGCTGTCACTGGAGCCTTCCACCCGGACCTCCTCATCCAGCACCCAGAACAGGCCTCTGGCATCCTCAGCACCTCCTCCAGCTGGTAGGCGGACCTGGTGCGAGATCAGGAGGCAATGAAGGGCACTGACGCCTGACAGAGGCTGGTCCTGGGCCCCTCTTCCCACCTGTGGAGTTAGGGGATCTGACCCAGGCTTCGTGGCTCAGGTGCCCCAGTCAGGAGCCAAGCTCCCGTGCACACCCACAGTCCCACTCACCCCCAGACTCTCAGCATTGAAATCACAAAGTTCTCATAACAACCTCAGTGCCACGGTCTGAATCCCACCCTTGTCTTCATGTTCTGCGTGACCTTGGGCAACTTGCTGCACCTCTCTGAGCAAAATGGACAATGGCCACACCTCCCTCAGGGGACGGTAGCGGGAATCCAACAAAGGGAAGGCCCCCTGTAAATTACACATTTCTAGATACACACAGGCAGCTAGTCTCTTGCACAGCAAAACACGAAAGGATCCATTCCAGCCACAGTACTCCCTCACAGAGGTCTTTGTATTTTTTAAAGCTAAAATCTTGTGGGGTTAAAAAAAAAAAATAGTGGCCAAAGAAAGTCTTACAGAAGGTGAATGTGGCTCAATAGCTACAGACACAGAATTTTAAATCCAGCCACAAGCACTGGGGACCATCAAGGCAACCCTGCAGGTTTGCACACAGGAAATCCAGAGGGGTCTGGGGCATCGAGGGGTTTCTTTGAGAACCCACAATGAGTCAACACAACCAAAAACAGTGGTGACACTTAAGGCGAGCACCCAACCCTGGTGACTGGGACCCAAGGCTTCCCAAGATGGGAAGATTCCAGTGCTCTAAAGCCAGAAAACTCAAGGGCAAACCAGGACTACTGGTCACCCTGACTTGGAAACATTGGTGCACCTCCCTCAGAGGGGCAGACAGGAGAGGAGACACGCCCAGGGTTCCATGGAGAACCACGGGGCGGAACGGGAGCTGGACCCCAGGGAGCCTGGGCCTGCGCCTTGGCCTTCTTTACTAGGCTTGAAACCGAGAGCCAGTCCATCCTCTCTCTCAGAGCAGACATCCCCAGGTCTCCGGGCACACCACAGCCCTTCCCTCCTCGCATGTCCTGGGCATCCCTCAGGCCTGCCCGTCTAGCAAGGAAGCACACGGGAGAAGAGCCAGCTGACAGGTGCCAACAAAAGGAATAAGCAGGCGGGCAGCCAGCAAGGCACATGCACAAGTGAGCTTTGCGTGCACAGCTGAGCCAGGAGAACCTGGGGACCACTCCCGGCTGATGGGAGGCAGAAGTGAGGAAGGGACAGACAGCCTGTGGCGCCTACTGGCAGGAGCCGGCGGGAGCTGCAGGGCGCCCAGAATGTGCCAGACACCCTGCTGGCAGCGTCTGGGCCAGATCCCATGGCATTCACAACGACCCCAGTGTTGGGACATTACTGTACCCGATTTGGAGATGAGAAAACAGGTTCAGAGAGGTGAAGTGACGTGTCCAAGGTCACTGAGATTGAACCTGAACCTGTCAACTTCCACAGGCACCCTCTCTCCCAGATGTGAAGGTGGGGGCTAACAGGGGCACCAAGCCACATGAAATAGTCCAGGGCAGTTCCGGGAGGGTTGAGCTGAGGTGCAGGTCTGGGGTGAGCAAGGTGGGCTCTTGGGATAGAGAAAGTTCAGCATCTCCCAAACTAAAGTCTGTCCATCCCCAAGGACATCAGGGCCCCCCATATTTCCCAGTCTCTGTTGCACACAGCACCTCTGTCTACACAGCTGGCTTTTCCAGGCAGGTGTGGCTGGAGGCCACTGGGCACCAGGGCACTGGCCCCTCAGCTCAGCCATGGGCTGAGATGCATCCTAAGACACAGACTCAGCCGTAGAACAGAGCAGAGCATCTCCACCAGAGGAGATGTCGTTATTTCCTTTCCCAGGCTGTGCCCCCAAACCAATCGCTGCAGAATCTCGGAGAGGGTACAGGGAGCAGCAGTGTTTCTTTTTCTTCCTATTGAGATGACATTAGTTGACAACACTGCACAGGTTCCAGATGTTCAGCTCCTTGCCTCAGTGACTATATTTCACACCACACCCACCACGAAATGTCCAGTCACCATCCACCACCAGCCAATCGGTCCCCCTCTACTGCACTTCTCCCCCTTATAACCACCATTTTGTTTACAGAACCTAGGGTTTGTTTTTACTTTTGTTGTATTAGGGGATTCAACAATCCCCAGTGATTCCAGGTGCAGAGAGCTTGGAGAACTGGTAGCTTAAGCACTCAAATCTGTTAGTATTTCAATCAAAAGACATCATGGCAGCCGAGAGCCTTGGTCCGCTGGACTCATGTTACCTGGGAGGGATTCTGATCCACAACGGCCACTGTGGTCCCTGGGGAAGGCTCTGGGAGATCAAACTGTACAGGAACACCTTCCTGGAAAGTCACAGGCATTAAAAGTTAGTTCCCTCAGTGAGCAGAGCAGGAGAAAAAACTTGCAAGAGGAAAAAGAAGGAAGACTTTCATTATCTCCTAGGCTTTTTAAACTATGTTTTTAATTGTAGTAAAATATAGCAAGTAAGGAAAAAGAAGCAAGACTTTCATCATCCCTTAGCCTTTTTAAACTGTTTTTAATTGTAGTAAATTATAGCACACAATGGCCATCTTAACCATTCGCTAACTGCACAGCTCAGGGGCACTAAGTACATTCACACCGTAAGCAACTGTCCCCACTATCTATCTCCAGAGCTGTCTTCATCCTGTAAAACTTAAACTCCTGCCCCACTGAACACACCCTCCCCATACCCTTCTCCCCAGTCCCTGGCAACCTCCATTTTACTCAATGAATTCAGCTGCTCAAAGTGTCTCTTCTGAGTAGAATCAGGCAGTATCTGTTCTTTTGAGTCTGGCTTATTTCACTTAGCATAATGTCTTCAAGTTTCACCCATGTTGTAGCATGTCTCAGAATTTCCTTTCTTTTTTATGAGTGAATAATAGTCCATTGTGTGTGAACGCTGCATACACCACATTTTGCTTACCCATTCATCCATCAATGGGCACTTGGGTTGCTTCACTTTTTGGCTCCTGAATAACAACTGCTCTGAACATGGGCATACAAATATCTCTCTCTCTTTCTTTCAATTCGTTAGAGTTCCTGCCCAGAAGTGGAATTGCTGAGTCGTGTGGTAATTTCTTTTTGAAAAAAAAAAAATACTGGTTTCCATGGCAGCAACACCATTTTACATTCCTTCCAGCAGTGCACAAAGATTCCAATTTGTCCACGTCCCTGCCAACACTTGTTATTTTCTGGGTTGTTTTGTTTTG
The DNA here is from genome assembly GCA_004024925.1 of Scalopus aquaticus. Taxonomy (NCBI): domain Eukaryota; kingdom Metazoa; phylum Chordata; class Mammalia; order Eulipotyphla; family Talpidae; genus Scalopus; species Scalopus aquaticus. Next base: position 71,419 of record PVIJ01008367.1, on the reverse strand, counting down.
TTTTCGTTTTTACATACATAGACAAATATAACAGCTATGCTAGTGGGTGTGGAGTGGATCTCATTATCACTCTGTTTGCATTCCCCTAAATTAGTGATGATGGGTATCTTTTCGTGTGCTTATTAGCCATTTGTATATTTTCTTTTGGAGAAATGTATGTTTTCTTTTGGAGAAACGAGCTCTTTACCGATTTTTAAATTGCCTTGTTTGTTTGCTTGTTTTCATCAACATCCCTTAATCTGTGTGTACAGAAAGATCATAGAGAACAATCCAGTAGCACCCCGCTATTGCTCACACTGCAAAGTGGCCTGCACCCCCAGAGAGTTTTATCAGGAACCAATCATTCAGTCCAAACTTCTCTAATATTTACTGAGTACCTAATAAATCTGGGTTGAGTAGTGGGAGCTGGCAGGAGTAAGCACAAACTAATTATAGTTACAACCATAACAGCTGCCATATAAAAGTAACCCAAAAGTTCCAAAAGTATCCATCACAGTGCTGTTTGTCACAGCTTAACCGTGGAAATGGCACAGAGGTACAACAGAGAGTTGAGATAGAATCAGACATAACCGACAGAATGTATGTGTACTGAGAGTTGTAAATGAAAAGAGGAAATGTGAATAAGGTAATGCTGTGAGGAAACTGCAGACAACCAAATTGTGTACACAAAAGGCCCGGAAATCTGTGCAGAAGCCAATATATGGAAAAATGACAGGAATAAAACACAGACAGCAGTAACAGTGGTTGCCTCTGGGTTGTGGGCTAAAGTAAATTGTGTTTCTGCTTCTTGACACTTATATGCACTTTCCAATGTCTAATAAAGAACATGTATTACTTTGATAATCAGAAATAAGTGAAATATCATGGAGGACAAATGTGATAGCTGCTCCCACATATTGAATGCCTAGTACAGATTAGGCACTTACTATCCTACTTCATTAAATGCACGAAATGCTCCTTTAGGCAGTGTGGTAAAAACGATTATAAAAATAACCCCCTTCTCTCCCCTTCGCTGTATGTAGCTCTTTGCACAGAAATACTGCATCTTCTCCCATCAAGAAGCGGAACTGATTTCCCCAACCTTGAGCCAGGGTTCAGGACTGGACTTGCCGTGACCAATCAATACAGCAGATGTGACACTGCCAGATCCATGTCTAGGCCGCGGGGCCCCTGCACACGAGGGCCATGAGAACAGCCCAGGCCGGCCTGCTGGACACCCCAGGGGCAGAGCTGAGTCACCCTGGCCAAGGACTTCCCAGGTCAACTCGTGGCCAGAGGGCCCCCAGACACATGAGTCAGCCCCCAAGACCATCAGAGCACCTGCCCCACCTTGCATCTGACCACAGGTACAAGAGCTCCCATAGCCAAGATGGGAGGAGCTGCCCAGGCAAGCCCGAGACTTGCGGGCAAATGGCCAAGGTCACTTTTTAAGCCACTGTGACTGGGGGTAGTTTATTATGCACCATTATTGTGGCAAATGGCTGACGACATGGGAGTATTTGTTGGAGGAGGTGATCAGTATGCACACCAGTTTTCCCACGAGCTGGACCTAGACAGTGGAGGGCTCCTTTTGCCCCCTCTCATCCTTGTACATTCCACCCACTGTTCTCACAGTAGGAGCCATTTTCAAGGGCACAGCCTTGAGAGTAAGGTGTTATTGAGATCGTCTGGACTGAACCCCATTAAGGCCTCTGTATACACTTTTAAGACTCTGGCAGGATCGTGCAAAGCTCTACTCTTCTCTTGTGAGGCCCCCAAGCCAGCCTTGTTAGACTGTTCCCTTGCCCATGAAAACCAGTCCTACAATCTGGAGTGGTGTGCCTCTTCCTTTGGTCCTCCTTGCCCTCTGGGTACAGGCGCAAGTTTGTGAATCAACAGTATTGATGTCTCTGTTTTACATGTGAAGAAATCAGGGATCGTGAGGGTCACACAACTAGTAAATGACAAGCTGGGTGAGACCCCAGGTCTTATCATCTTCTCATCACCATTTGTTCCAGATTTATCCATGTTGATGCTTTCATGTTTATTGTTATGTGGGCTCAATCAAAAATAGGGCCATAATTTCAAAATCTATATCCCTCTGCTAAACAATTGGTCATTTCTAAAATTTTTTCCATTATCACTTCCTGGAGTTAAAGAGGTCCCTTCAGAGAAGAAGGAAGGAGGAGGTAAGTGGGGGCCTCTGGGGTGTTGGAAATGTTCCTCTTTTCACATGGGCGGTAGATGCCTGAGCACATCCACAGTATAAATCCATTGAGCTGAACACTTCTGATTTATGCACTTCCCTGTGCGATGTTATATTTCATCTTAACCTCTTTTTAATAAGAAAAGAAGTTCCGGCAGGAGCATGCCTGTGCAAGTGTCCTGCTTCATACACAGTTCTTGGGGGGGGGGCCTGGTCCTCCTGGAAGGGGACCTGCATCTTCCACTTTGTTGGACATTGCACACAGAAGCTGAGGGGTGTGGGGGTGTGCAAACCCACTGTTTTCACCCAACAACAGAGTATGAAGGACTTTCCATGGTGAGGAAGACGCAGATGCTAGAGGAGCATTGATGTTAGTGGGTGAGGAGCGACAGGTCATCCCAAAGAATAGACAATGTTGGGAGCAAGGCCCAGGAACCCCCAAGATCCCCTCTGTTTCTGGATTGTAGGGTCTAGGATATCATGGATAGAGGCAGGTTGGGATTTTGTTAAGTGGTGGCATAAGCAAGATGAAGCCCAAGGGCTGGGCTGTCCCCCTCCCTGCCCCCCTCTGCCAAGCCAGGGCAAAGGCCCGCTCCAGCTCTGCCATACCTCCCGGTACCGCGCCAACGTGGAGACGAAGGTCCGCTGGTGGAAAAGCAACTGCAAGCGCTCGTGGGCATAGTTGTGGCACAGCTCCTCGAAGGTGGCAGCCCGGTCCTTGCCCTGGTGCCGGGGGTTCTGAAAGCCTGGACAGTCCACCACCATGATGGAGGCCATGGAGAGATGGTGGGAGGAGAAGGATCTGGGAGAGAGGAGAGAGAGCGGCCCCGAGATGACACAGCATCTCAGGGCTCCCACTGGCCCGAGCTACCCACTGCCCCCAGGGGATGATGAGGATGAGCCCAGGGGCTGCGGGAAGAGTCAAAGGACCTGACGTTTGGAAAGAGCTCATGAGGATACAGCAGGGCTTCAGGAAGTGCCCTCTCCACCAGGCCCAGAGTAATGACCTGCTTAAGGTAACGCTGTGGATTGGCTAAAGTTAGGACTATGGCTTGCTTTTCTTTCCTCACTGACACAGTGAAATGCAAAAACAATTTTGTTCTTTCAAGTCATCACCTCCTTGGATCTTCTTGATAAATCTATCAGGAGGACAGAGCAGGGATTAGTCAGATCAAAATGTGGGAGATAAGAGACTTTGGAGATAGTAACCTGTGGGCTTCAACACTCACTTGAATGGAGGGGCTGTGTGTCTTAGGAAAGCCGCCAGACCTCTCTGAGCCTCAGCAGTGAAGGGTTAATGATGGAGCTTAATGCAGAGGGCTACTGGGGGGAGGGTTGGATGTGATAAAACATCCATCTCTCTAAACATGGTTGGGCCCCTGGTGAGCACACAGGAAATGTTATCTGCTATTATTAGCATGATGGGCTGTATGCGTTGGTGGCCCCGTAGCTGAATCTGAGCCCTTCACCATTACTTGCCAAGGTTTTCCATCTGTAAAATGGGGCAATGCGTGAAGATGAAGTTAACGCTCAGAAAGCCAGAGTTTTCTAGGTGCTCAGAAACGGTGTGGACAGTGCTATCAGCACACTGCCTGAGGGGTGTGGACCCCACGACCGCCAAGCAGGAAGCAGCCGCCCTCTGCAGGCCCAGCAGCCCCCTCCCCTGGCAGTTCTTCTTCCATCTCCGTGCTCCCTCCGCTGAGCACGCACGGAGCCCTTGGTTTCCAGGTAATGTGCCTGTGGCCTCAGATGGTAATGACTCCAGCAGCAACAGAGGGACTTGATTCAGTGTCCGTGGCAACGCTGGCAAACCCCGGCTGCTCTGTTGCTATGCACCAGCCTCGTCTCCTCCCCGGGATGTTGGAAGCCTAATTATGCTTCCTGCTTTCTCAGAGTAGGAGCGAAGCCCTTGCCTGGGTTCCAAGGAGGGCCGCAGAGCGTCATCTCATGATGGCAGGAAACAGTTTCCGGTGCTGCTGCCACAGACACATTTGAGAGACACTTCCTGTCCTGTTCCAAATTCTCCCCGATTATTCCCCATTCCCAACAGGGAAATTTTAAAAAATGGTTGGATAAGAGCAATGTGGCCGGTAAGAGAAACTTGAAGTTATGAATGGGAGTTTAAATGGTGTTTGCATCCCAGTTCGACCCTTCAGCCTTACTTACCTCATCTGTAAAATGGGTTGTTGTGAATATTAAATAACACAAGGCAAGCTGAACCTCGTGCAGGGCCTGGCCCTCGGTAGGTACCCCCAAATTGTGAGCTTTAATTGTTGGTATTTTATGAACACTAGTAGGAGGAGTTATTTAAATGCATTATCTCTTTGAATCCTTAGAATGGCCGTGGGGGATAGAGGATAGAGCTGTTTTATAGAGGCAGAAGGAGAGGTCAGAGAGTTGAGGTCAGAGTGACTGAGCCAGTAGATGGCTAAGACATACTTAGATCAGGTTCAAAACCCACTGCCCACGGGCCTCCCTAGTGGCGCAATGGGTTAAATGCAGTGCTGTGGAGCTGTTGGTTGCTGGGGCGCGAGTTTGATGCCTGGTGGGGAGATTCCCACATGGCGCAGCAGACCTCTCTTGCCTCGCCTGCTGCTCCCATCAGCAGTGTATTTTGGTCGATCTCCTGTTCTGCTCCCCACTTTATCTCTGGTGAACCCTCTCACTGGCCCACACCTCTGGCCTGCACCCCAGCTTGTATGCAAAAATAAATAAATCTTAAAAAAAAAAAACCCACTGTCCAGTTCAAAACCACCCACAATGCCCAGCGTTCCATGACTGGCCTTGATGGTGCACGGGCAAAGGTGACCTTTGTGCCCAGAGAACGGCTGCTGTTACCTGTTGATGAGTGAGACTACAGCCGCAAAGAGCTCTTGGTACAGGCCTGATGCCATCCCCTCCACACACTCCACGCCTGTCATCTTGAGCCCTAGAGGGGAAAGAGGGAAGGATCATATCCCACGGTCAGGACCTTGCCTGGGGCCAAGGGCTCCTTCCAGAGGGAAAACAGCAGCCTCAGAGGCTCCCTCTCCCTCATACACATCCCCCCACTGCTGAACCTAAGTAGCCATGTTCTTGGGCCCAAGTCTGAGCGTCCCATCAAGACCGCCAGCATCCTGCATAACCAGACCCTGTTCGGGTGCTCTCCTGCTTGTCCCTCAGGGCTCAGCTCAATGCCTGCTCTCTAGCGAGCCTGCCATGACACCTTCCACCAATTCCATGAGGCCGATTCCCAACTCTACCTTGCTTCTTTGTTTAATTGATCAATTCTTTATTGGGGCATGGTCAACACGCAAAAACTGTACATACCCATTGAACACATACAACTGGACAAGTTGGAAGACATGAAACTCTCACCATAAACACAGTCATCACCTCTAAAAGCTTCCTACCTCCCTTGGGTGTGTGTGTGTGTGTGAGAGAGAGAGAGATAAGAACATTTAACGCCACATCCATTCTCAAGAAATGTTTAAGAGTGTAACACAGTACTGTCAGTTCTAGGGCCTGTGCTCTGTGGCAGATTTATTCATCTCCTGATCATCTTATCCATCTACTCTCGAGGGGTAGATGGATTTGTCTTGCAGGAGTAAAACTACATATCCTTTGACCAGCACATCCCTAGCTCCCCAACCCTCACTCCCTGGTAACCACCATTCCACTCTGAGCTTCTATGACTTGGCATACTATAGGTTCCTGATAAAAGCAAGGTCATGCAGTTTATTATTCAGCTGTAAAATAAATAAGGAAATCCTGCCATTTGCTGCAACACAGATGAACTGAGAACCCACTCAGCTAAGTGAATTAAGTCAGATGGGAAGGACGACTCCAGCCTGCTTTTGCAGTGCTGACCACAGTACATTGTCACTTGTACTCCTGTGTGGTTACTTTATTGACTTGGATCTCCCCTGCCGGGCTGGCAATGCCCTGAGGTTAGGGACCGTCTGGGTTTGTTGGCACTCAAATCCTGAGCGTCTGGCACCATACAGGGCACTAAGTGAATGCTTCTGTTCCCTTTTTCTGGAGGGAAACTTGGCAACATTCTAGCAGAAGCCATGAAATGTTAATATACTTGGGCTTAATAATTTTACTCTTAGGCTTTATCCCAATGAAATATTCAAAGAAACAAAAATTCCTGGGTCCATCTGTTTTCCTGATTGTTGACTAAATGGGCAAAAATCACTTTTTGGAAACACTTTGAATGTCCAACAACAGCAAATGGGTTAGATAATTTACAGTTCACTCATACAAATGCTTAAAATCCAGATACAGAAGAATGTTGAATGAGGAAAAGTGCCAACCTATAACGTTAGAAGGAATAAAAAAGCTTAGAAAAAGATCATCACACTTGTAGTCTCAATATTGTTTAAACACACACACACACACACACACACACACACACACACACACACCTCCCATTAAAATAGCCAGCTATGGTTACGGTGCATTGAACAAAGTAGGGAGAGGAGTGAGGGGGTCAATGTGCACACACCTATGCACACATGTGCACACACATTCACATGCACATACACAAACACCAAACGTGCATACAGGTACACAGCATACATGTGTGACACGTGTGCACACCACACATTCACAAACATGTCCAAGACACACATACCACTCGCATGTACAGAACTGGAAACACAACTTCCCAATCTGCACACACTAGTGCCTGGAGAAATAGTTGTGCTTAGATATTCCAGGCAGCCCGCTGAACCCCCAAAGCATTCCCTGTCCTGCCTTTAACTCCACCCTCAACCTAGGCCGTTGCTAGGCAACCCAGAGACTCCCTGCATCTCTCCTAAGCCTACTGGTCCCCTGCCTGCTTAACATCTACCCTCAAGACCTTGGCCTGAGAGCGTGACTCAGTCTCACAAAGTGGTGTGTGCATGTGTCTATGGCACACATGTAGTGTGCATCTGTGCACATGCAGGCAGTACGTGTGTCCCAAACACATGTTTGTGTGGTATGGCTGTGAATGTGTGGTGTGCACACATGTCGGTGCATGCGTGGTGTGTATCTGTGTGCACATGTTTGGTGTCTGTGAATGTGTGTGCACATGTGTGCATAGGTGCGTGCACATTGATGTAGTGCCTGCATCTGCCTCTGCACATGGGTGTGCATATGGTGTGTGCCCGGGTGTGTGTACACGTTTGTGTGGTATGTATCAGTGAACATGCGGCAAGTGCTGCATATGCATCTGTGTGCTGTGTATCTGCTGTGCGTGCAGTTGTGCAAGTGTACATGCGGGGGTGCAGTGGGCGTGGGGATGTGTTTCAGAGAGGGAGGTCTCCATAAGCTGACAACAGCTCATACTTGCACCTGCAGGGCAACCAAAGGCCCCTGGAATCCAGGTGGCATCTGAAGTCCCTGGGAGGCAGAGCAGCGCTGAGGATCCGGGGCGACTGCTGGAAGAGGGGTCCTCCAGCTGCTCAGGCCAAAATCCTAGCAGCCACAATTGGTCCCACACTGTCCCCTAGGGCCCGTGGCTTCATCTCTGTTTGTAAACTAACCTTGAACATCCACCTCCTCCGTCTCTGCCACACTTCCCTGTCCAGCCACCACAACTCACCAGGGTGACTTATAGGACCCCAAGTGGTCTCTCTTCTCCCACTCAACCCCCAAACTTCCTTTAGGCTGAGCATCTTAAGAATCAGGCAAACCATGACATCCCCTGAGTAGACCCCTCCATGGCTTCTCACGGGTGTGAGAACAAAACCCCTCTCGTCAGACTATCCTGAGAGCCGATCACTCCCTGCCATCCTGACGCATCTCATACTATCCACCCAGCCGCCGGCGTTATGTCTGTTCTTCACACTGAAAGGTCAGTCTTCCCCCTTCAACAAACAAAGCAGTGTCTCCTCCCCACAGCACAGGGCTCCCTCTCGGTTCCAGCACCTTCATGACCACTGGACAGAGCTGACCATTCGGCCATAACCACTGTGCGGATGGGAGCCGTGTTCACTGACAGCCACAGTGGCTTCCTTGCACCGGGAAAGTCTGCACCTAGTGGGCCTTCAATAAACCCTCGATGAACGGGGAAAATGCTGGGCATCCCCAGGAGCCAGCCGAGTGGGACCCAGCCCTCCCAGGGAGGTGACCATGGGATACCTGAGCTGGGCTCTTCGTCCTCGAGGCCCTGTTGGCGCGACCCCGATGTCACTTGCTTGATGATCTGTCGCAGGTGGTGCTTGAAGGTGGCCGTGTTCAGCTCCTCATACTCGCAGCCCAGGGCCTCAGCTGCGTGGTTTGCCCACTCAAACCGCATGAACTGCTTTCGACCCACTGCACGAGGGACGAAGTACAGTGGTGAGGTGTTGGGCATGGGTGGGTGGGTGCCCAAGAGAACTTCAGAGACTCTCCAGCCTCCAGGTGACCCACCCTGAGTGTGGAATCTGAACAACTGGCCAGGCCTGGACCCTTAGGGATGACTCCTGGGCAGGGGCCAATTTTCCAAAGAGACACGTTTATCTCACTTCCTTGGCATTTGCACTGTTCACTTTTTGAAAGCAGTTAAAAACATTATGGGCACACGCTAAATGTGGAACTAGGGGATGGTTAGTGAAAGCAGGACTTCTTCACCCCTGCATTCACTTACCTATCCACCTACCCTAAGGTGACCCCTGCCACCGACCTACCGACCCAGTCAACTACTTATCAGACACACATCCAACCATCTCCCCACCCATCACTTCATCTTTACGGGGCTCCTTCTGTGCCAGACACGTGTTAGCCTCTAGGAAGTCAGGGGTGAGCAAAACAAAGTGCCTGACCTCAGGGATAGTCAAGAGAGTGAGATGACAGACATATAAACAAATAGACAAAATCAATAATTTTAGATGATAAAAATCATAAAATTCCTGTAAGTGAAACCTTATAGGAGGAATATAGGCGAATTAAATAAGGGATCAGGGGGAAAAAAACAATAACAAAAAAAAACCCACAACAAAGCAAAACAAAGATAAACTGACAACTATAAATCAGAGACATTCTGCAGGGGAGGGGGAGGGAGAGGGATCAAAACTAGGGCAGGAAGAGCACAAAGGACTATGGTGATGGTGCATGGGTGAAGTGGTGGCGGGAATTCTAGGGAGACTACACCTGGGAAAAGAAAGGAAACATTGTACAAAAATAAACAATGATGTAGAATACATATTAATTTTTAAAAATTATAAAATTCTTCTGCTCTAAAGAGAAAATAAAACAAGGTGGTGAGACTAAGAGAAACTGAGGGATATGATATGTATCAAACATATATATTTACATACACATATGCTGGTCAGAAGCTCCCTTTGAAGGTGATATTCAAACTGGGTTATGACAGGCAAGAAGGAGACGGTCATAGAAAGAATCAAGGAAGAGCTTTAAGAGGTATAAGGAGGAGGCAGTGCAAAGGCCCTGAGGCAGAAACAAGCACAGTATGTTAAACAAATGCCACGAAGGCCTACATGGCCAGAGTTAATGGGGAGAGAGGAGTAACGAGGGAAGTGAAATTTAAGTGAAAAGCAAATGAGAAACCACAGTATGGAATGATGGAGTGATGTTAACCATGTAAATCATTCTAAACTGCTGTGAAATCTTTTTTTTTTAAATTTTTTTTAAGATTTATTTTTTATTTATACATACAAGCTGGGGTACAGGCCAGAGGCATGGGGTGGCGAGAGGGTTCACCAGAGGCAGAGTGGGGAGCAGAACAGGCAGATCAGAAATACACTGCTGAGGGGAGCAGCGGGCAAGGCAGGAGAGGTCTGCCGCGCCATGTGGGATTCTCCCTGGCCGGGCGTCGAACTTGCGTCGCCGCTGCCAACAGCTCCACAGCGCAGCGCCCAACCGCTGCGCCACCAGGGAGGCCCTGCTGTGAAATTTTTTTAAGAGACATATATCTGGATATTAAAAATCACAACTGGATGGGATATTTTTTTATTTTCCAAATTTTCTACCATGGTTGCATAAGAATTTTATAATTTAAAAAATAAATTAATTGAAACAAATAACAGTGCCATCCTTTAATAGTTCTCCCCCATCTCTTCTCTTCTCACCATGTTTCCATCCTTGAAATAAGAATCATAGCTACCAACAGAGATTTCTCCACCCATTAGAAAGAGACCACGATGGTTCAATCCTTCAAGATTGAATCCTTTTTCTTGAAGAATCAGCCTGGTTGAAGGTAAAGTTGAGACTTTGGAAAACAGACTTTATCTGGAACTTCAACCCTATGCAGGGAAGAGGAATGCGGCCTGGTCATTGACAGGCTACAAAAAGATGCGTTTCTTGAGGTGTCTTGTACACCAGGGTCCTTGGCACCGAACATGACAAGAACGCCATTTGCCACTTTAATTTGCAGAGTCTTCCAATCTTACAGATGATGAGACTCAGAGAGGGGACAAGTCTAGTCAAAAAACAACCATTCAACTTTCCAAAATGATGAGGCTAGTGATGACGATGATAACAAGTACCACTGACTAACGCCCTTTATTCAACATGTCAACTTTGTTTCATTCACGGCTTTTAAAGTCAGGAAGTCTGCATTAGAACTCCAGGGGGGACATGTAGAAAAAGCTCAAGACACATTAGTTGCAATTACTTTACTGCTACTACTAAATCTTCACAAGAACCCTAGAAAGCAGTACTATCATTCCCATTTTATAGATGAGAAAACTGAGTCACAGAAGACACCAGAAATCAGACTAAGTGGAAGAACTACTATTATCCCCAATCCATCCTTCAAATACCACCTTTGTAAAATTTGCCCTCTTTTTGTGACCCTATATAAAAACCTTCTAAATGGACTCCCCTATCTTACTCACATTGTGAAAGGAAATGTTACAACACTACCTTAGATGAGAAGCCATTATCACCTGTCATAATTAGAAAGTAGAAATAAATACAATGTGAGCACAAAACTATCATTAGGTTCTAATTAGATAGTTACCTGGGAGCCTGAGGTTGGCTCTCTCTTTGTTAAAAGGGCCATTAACAAGTATTAGGAGCTGCATTAAAGGCTATTAGCCCTGGATAAGACATGCTGCTTCCTGTGATAGGGATTGAAAGTGAATTCAACAGGACAGAACTTTCCAGTGGGTGATGTCCCGTCCCTCTGTTGCCCCATCAACTCTCCAATCTTCAAAATAATCCACATTCCAAGCGCTGACTTCCACAGCCTCCGGAGCTAGACAGAAGTCAGAAAGTCCCGCAGTTGGCTGGTTCTGGACAGAGGAGCCGTCAAGGATCTCAGCCGGACTAAGTCCCGCCTAACTGGGGGGTCATCCCAGGTGCGGCTGAGCAGCACCCTGTTGGCGAGATCCAAGTGGGCGGACACAGGAGCTCGCACAGGCCGGCACAGAACCCAGCCCCAAGGCTTGCTCTATCTATTCGGACACGGGTAGAGGTCAAAGAAGAGCCACAGAACCAGCTGGCTCAGCACCTCCTACCAACCTCTCCCAAAGCCAGGGGCCACGTTGTCCACAATTGTCCCAAGAGGTTGGAAGTCGCAGCACAGTGCTCAGGCAGCCCCTCCTGCAAAGCCATTGCCTCAGCAGCGAGCACAGCCGCGAGCGTGGAGCGGGTGTCGCCTGCCCGTTGCTACACTAACTGTTCCCTGGGCCTTGTCTGTTGACTCTCATAGAACCCTCTGAGCTAGGATAGGGTGGAGGGAAGGCCTAGTTTTGTGTCTGGGTGGGACAGGGGACGCGCAGCGGCGGGACTCCAGCCCTATGTGCTGAGGTCAGACAGGGCAGTAGCCACTGGCTGTCGGCTGTGCACAGAGGCCTGTGTGGCCCTGCTCTGTCTGGAATAGAGCTGTCACCAGGAAGGGCTCAGTACATATGTGGAAAGTGAGGTATTAAATGATAGGAGGAAGCAATGAAGGAACAAATGCTTCTTGCTGATGACAAGAAGACCCTTTTCTCAATATCTGGGAGACAGACCACAGCATTCCCCTCCCCGCAAGGAAACAGTCCTCTGCGCCTCAGAGATGGCCTTCTCTACCAGGAAAGATCAAATAAAACAAATCAGAGAGGGAGAGGCCACAAGATAGATGGAGAGCCAAAGATGGAAACTCTGGGCTCCTCCAAGGACACTCCTAGGGGAGGGGTGTGGATTTTTCCCTTTCCCAGGCCCACTCGAGAGCAGAGAACATGCTCTATTCAGCTGCTTCTTGCCAGCCACCAGGAGGCAAGGAGGGTATGCCCAGAGCGACCCCAAAGTGAAATGCAGAGACTACTGCGAGTGTGTAGTAGCCAGTCATTCTGCTGCTTGAGTGGGAAACAGGACGCTGTGGCAGGTGGCCAGGGTGCAGGTCTGCATGGGAGCCTCTGCCTCTTCTGCACGCATCACACAGAACATGTGGAGTTGACCAACAGGCCAGGCGCACTCCCTTGCACCCCACCTGTCAGCCCCCTCTGTCTCACCACCCAAGAAAGAGAATCAGAACGCAAATACCTGACAGTCAGCATTACAAAGAGAAACCTAAAATTTTACCTCATAGCGCAGCATTGCTGTCTACCTACCGGGGCCTGCATGGAGCAGAGCTCAGCCCTGCAGCCCCGAGGTCAGTATCAAAGTCTGCTCTTGACTCCTGAGCAAACTGAATCTCAGCGATGACCTTCCAGGGGCATGCAGCTGGTAAGGAGCAGAGGGAGGACTTGGGCTCAGGCCTCCTGATGTCAGCACGCTATATCCTAACCATCGTGCCAAGCAGAGGGGCCTACTCCTATAAGGGGGGTGCCACCTGAAGTCAGTCTAAGGCTAAAAGTCAAGTCCCCTTAAAATTACCCTAGAGAGTCTCCTAACTCCCCGATGGTGGACGGTAGGGTAGCACACTCCACAAGCCCAGCCCTTTGAGACTCCCCTCGCCTATACACCAAAGGAAGTGGGTGACTTGCCTTTGGAGTATGAGAGAGTTAGAGACATGGATATGGAACCACTAGCCTTACATTTGTCTTTGTACATGTGGCTGGACTTACATAAACATGCAAGGATGGTAGAACCATCCACCCTTAAACCTGTTCTATACTTTAAAATTACTTTCAAATTTCAATTCTATTATTATTCTTAGTGCAACCGATCTGTGTCTCACGCCATGGTCTCAATGCGCGCCTCCTTGGAGGGAGCAGACGCACCGCACCGCTGGGAGACCTTGGCTGACTGCCCTGCTGCGGAGCGTCATTAAGCCTGATTTTATGGAGGCTCCTGAGAAATAGATTGAGAGAGTTCCCTGCCTGAAGTCACACAGCAAGTAAATGGCTGAACTAGGGCTTGAATCAAGGCCCCCAGCCCCTGGCCCCTGCCCAGGCCAGGGGCACTGTTACCCCATATCCAGTGTGAGACTTAGCTTGAGCATTCACATGGCTCTAGGTCAAGTCAAACGAAACAGGGACAGACTCAGACGGCAGCGTGAGAAACAGTTTTGGCCCCCGAAACCTGTGAAGAGCTTTCAGAGAAACATGGGCCCAGGGCTTCCTCGAATGCATGTGGGAGCGCCTGCTGTGCTGGACCTAGAGCAGAATTATGGGTGCTCTGCCACGTTCCCCAGGCCTTGCTGTGCTTCCTATTGCTGAGGATGGTCTTATACCGGCACTTGTTCATGCACAGGGCATCCTAGAAGTGCCACAAAATTAACTCAACCAAAGACAAGGAAAGTCCCTCCAGCAGGGTACTTGCTCTATACTGCCACCTAGAGGCCCCCACAGGGTCCACTCCCAGTTGCCCACAGTAGCTGCTACCTTGGTGATACAGCCTGGTGCCAGCTTTCCTTCCCTATTCCCATTCCTCAAGCCCCTCCCGGTTCAGCCTGGGATCATTTCCCATTGAACTGATGTCTTGCTCTTGGAGGCCTCAGCAGCTGTGCCCATCCAAGGTGCTAAGGTGAAGAGAGGTCCTCAGAGGCTGACCACACCTAGCAAGTTTGGTCTGCCTTTCATTGAGACCATGAGAAGATTCTCTGCAAGGGGGCCAAGGTCTGGCCACTGCTCTTTCTCTGCATTGTTGTCTGTTCCTCCAAAGCCATCTGTGTGTCTTAGCAGAGGCCTGGCTCCGGCCCGTGTGCGACCAAGGGCATGGCAGAGTCAGAAACTCTGGGTGGGGAAAGTAAGAGCAGGGCAGAACAGCCACACAGCTGGGGCTCAGCCTCCAAAAGGGGCTCCTCGTCCCAGTCATTCTGTGGGGTGTTCAGCAGCACTGCTTGCAAAAGGGGGTACCCTGTATCATACCAATTTGGTTACTGCTCAGTGAAACAGTTACTGCTGCAGGCCTCCCCAGAGCCTTCACAACGCAGCTTTCGAATCTCCAGAAGGGGGTGTTCTGCTTAGACTTACTTGACCTCAGAATGCTTTTATGGCATATCTTGCAAGTTGAATGTCCCACAATTCACTAGTTTAGAAAATTCTGGATTTAACTGAAATAAACCACCAGCCCTCAACCAACCAGGTGACCCTAGAATAACTGCCTTACCTGTCTCACTTGCCCAGTAAGAGGCAGGCTGAGATTTGAATAGAGAGAACAACTAAAAGAGATAATAGGAGAACGAAAAAAGGAGGAACAAGAGAAAGTAATGGAACTGCAATTCATAGATGCTTAAATCTACCTGCAAAGCAGATTTTCCCCTTTGAGTTCAACATGGGGTGAGGGGAGGGGGGGGGAGAGAGAGAGAGAGAGAGAGAGAGAGAGAGAGAGAGAGGGTGGGAGAGAGAGAGAGAGAGAGGGTGGGAGAGAGGGAAAAAATAATATGACTATTTCCCCTGTGCATTCTGAGTCAGTCACTATCAATCACTGAGCCTCTTGCATTTATTAATCACTATTAATCACTAATAGCCATGTTATTGCCACATTACTGAATTTCATGTAACACATTTATAACACTGGTGTATCTGTTCACATTTCCTCACATGGGGGTTCATAATTCTGAGGCCTGGGGGAAAAGAAACTGCTAAAAGGCTGTAAATGGTACAAGACCAGGAAGCCCTCCAGAGACAGGTTGCCTGGGTTCAAATCCCACCTCCATCACTCAAAGCCAGGTGAGCTTGGGCATGTGGCATCTCTTCTTTGAGCCTCTGTTCCCTCTTCTATGAAATAGGTATCTGCTCCCATGGAGTTTTCCCATGGGAAAAGTCAATGAGATTATTAGATGTGTAGATTGCTTAACCCAGGACCAACTCAATAAATTAAGCTCTGAGATTTTCTCCCTTGAAGGAGACAAGTGGATCAGGAAGAGAAAGTCCAGGAGCAAATTCATGTCAGGTAGCTGTGGCTTCCTGTCCAGGCACTTCCAGCAAAGTTCTGTTGTTGAGACCATGAAAAATGCAAACCTCTTAGAGGCCAGAAATCAAACTATCTAAAACCTTCCTGCTTCTTTTGGTGCTTGCCTGTTTTTGCTGTCCCTGGATGCCACGCAGTCCCACAATCCAGCACAAATTTTTCCACCTGTCCAGCCTTGAAGAAACTTGCTATCTGCCCCAGGGCCTCTGCCCATCCTCACAGTTAGTGCTCCTTATAAGGCCTGGCCACAAGCTGTCTGTAAATCGCTGCTACTGAGTTGTTTATAATCTCATGTGACTCACTGCCCACACTTTAACAGCTGGAAAGACAATGCATAGATCACATTCCTCCCCCATGTTCTGAGGAATATGAGCAGATATTCTAGAAAATGAGGGCTTAATGGCCAAATCAGATGGAGCAACATCGGGTTAAAGCCAGAAAAATGGTTGGTTTCCTGTAGGACGTCTTAAATTTTGAGTATGCCAATGGGCACCGGGAAGTTACAAGAGAAGGGAAGCACGGGGAGGGGTCTCCCAAACAAATGTCATCAAGAGGCTGGAAGGGAAGCTGATGTTGGCACCTTTGGGGTAGTGGGGAATTGTGGAAAGTACCAGAGTCTGGATGTCACAAGACCACTGCAGCCTGGCTGCAAGATGGCAAGTAGGAGCTTTCACCGCCCTGAGCCTCAGTTTCCATATCTGTACAATGGGGCACCTCCTCTCTCAGAGGACCATTTTAAGGATGAAACAAGACACTGGATGTGAAGTTAACTGGGGGTATCCCCAGAGGAGGTGACCGAACTGAGGGGTAGAGTCATCAGTCGGAAGGCGTCCCTTGGGGGGGCAGCAAGAGCAAGGGCTCAGGGCCAGGACCAGCGGCAGATCCACGAGTGACTTGCCTGAGCCGCACAGTCAGCGCAGCAGAAGCAGGAGGAACCCAGCACTGGATGGCCCCAGCCGGCCCTTTCCACACTCAAAGGTCCCCCATAAAGGTAGACTGATCAGGGGTCACTTGCCCTCTCCAACTGTCCCCTTTGAAGCTGCTTCCTGGGACCCGAGGAAAGCCTGTCACAGCTGGTGTCTGCTGAGTACTCACCCCGTGCCACTCAGTGTCATCAGTGCAACGACCACGTACAAAGTGTGAATATGGAGTCCCTTTACTGGAGACACCGTGGACCTCACAATGTAAGCGGTATAAGGCGGAGGGGAGACCTTGATGACATCAGTTCTTGGTCTAGAATCGGGCTCCTCCTCTTCCCAAGCCCATGACCTTAGGTGACTCACTTTACTTCTCTAGGCCTAAACTAACTCACCCATAAAATGCTGCCATAGAGAGTTACGAGGATTAAATGGAGTAATTGCGCTAAGGACGTTAGTCAGCCTAGCAGAGAGTGGGTTCTCGGTAAACAGCAACCGCTAATAATTCCACACCATTGTCTTCTTCGGTCATGAGCAGCATCTTCTCGGAACAGCGGGGCCAGGACTCACATGGGTGCAGTCACGTGCCGCCTCAACCTCCCCTCTGATAGTGTCACTGGAGTTCAAGACTAAAAGACCTGAGGTCTTTCAGTCCATCCACATTAGGCAAGTCCTGTCCCCTCTCTGGGCCTCAGTTTCTTCATCTATAACATGGGGTAACCACACCTCCTCCGTAGTATTGTCAAGTTAGCCAAAGTTCTAAGAAACAGCCTGGCACACCGTCAGCACTGGCTAAATGGTAGCTGCTGCTATAATTTATGGGAAACAGGCTGGGAAGGGGGAAAAGAGCAAGTGAGTGCTCAGCCCATCTGAAACCTGGTCTCCCAGGTGTCCAGCCCCCCGCCCCCAGGCACAGAGCTGCTAGCAGCAGCGCCTTCTAGCATTGGCCACTTCAGGGTTTGTTATTTTTTTTAATATAATTGTTTACATCCCAGAGCAGCCATTCCTGCTTAATGAATGAATTCAATATGCTCTGAAAATGCAGGATAAATCCTTGCCTGTGGCCCAGAATAGGCCTGGCTGTACCAGCTGCTGGGCAGGGAGCCAAATCACCAGCTGGGGCAGGAGGGAGGATGCAGGGCCTGTGGGCTTGGGAAGGCAGGCGGGTGAGATGGGGCTCAGGAGGCGACAGGCCTTGGGGGCGTTGGGTCCAAGGACAGATCAGTGAAATCTCCAGCACCCAAAGCTGCAGGTTAACCTCTCTTAATCAAAGCCCATTTCAATCTTGAAGCACCAGGGAGCTGCCTTTAGCCTTGTAGATGGGAATGCAGAGGCCCTGGGCCCTGCTCCAGCCACATAGCTTTGCTCTCAGAAGTTCCTCTTCGTGGAGCATCCTACCCAGTGTGTGACAGGAGTGTGGGATGAAGGGCGAAACCCCTCTGAATAGTGGGGCACTGGCCCCAGTCTTTCAGAGCCCTGTATGCTTCATTTACAGAAACAAGACATGAACCCAGAGAACAGACAGGCCAGGCCAAGAATCTGTTGGAGTAGTAGACAGAGGTAGCTTCCCCAAAGTGGAAGCAGGAGGTCTATTTAAAAATGCAGTGCCCACAGAAGTCTAGCCTTGTACCACTGGAGCTGTGTGACCCTTAGTTAGTGCCTTCACCTCTCTGAGCCTACAACAGGAAAAGATAACAGCAGGGCCCATCCCAACAGCTTGTGAGGGTTAAATGAGCCAACCCGGGCAAACACATGGGAGAGGCGAATGGGGCTGCACTCACTGAAATGTTAAACCTCTAGCTCATCCTTTGACCTAGGAGTTCCACTTTCAGGAAATCATGCCTCCAAAATGCTCACACAGGCTCACAACTTCTCCATACAAAGATGTTCAGTGTGCGTTGTTTATAACAATAAAAAGCAGGACATGGCCTAGATGACCATCAGCAGGGGACCTGTTCCAGACAAGCCCCTGCAGTCAGAGAAGAACAGGAGCACCACCCCGAACTGACCTGGGAAGAAATCGAAGACCCCATGACATGAAAAAAGCAAAAGGCAAAGAAATGGAGATGTCAAAACAACCATTTGTGTCAAAACAACCAACCAACCCACCCAGCTACCAACCTGTATATTTGTTGGGTGCAGAGATAGAGCTAAATGACGTTTTCTGAGGCTTAGAGACAAGGCCTCTGCTTCCGGCTTCAGGGGCACAGCCCCGCCTCCCCAGGTCCTGATCTGTACTGCAGCAGGCTCCATCACTGCTGGGGATGGCTCCCGGGACCCGCTGTATCACCGGTGCCTTTTCCTGTGAGTCCGTGTTACTACAAATCAAAATGCTTAAGAGCAACAAAAGTCCAGCCTCTTCAGGACAGTGGAACTTTCCTATATGAACCTGTCATGGTGGACACACATCACTACACAGGTGTCAAAACCCATAGAATGTACAGCACCAGGCACACCTCAATGTCAGCTATGGCGGCTAGTTAATTATGTATCCCAATATTGGCTCATCCATAATAAACGGCACTTTTGCACCTTAACAAGAGTCACCTTTAAGGCTGAATGATCTGGGGTGGAAAGGGATCTCCTACTGATACTTTATATTCTTCTTTGTTGTTTCCATTTTTCGTAGGTAGACAACTTTATAGGATTACTTGTGCACTTATTTTAAAACAATAAAAATAGTAAAACACTTCACAAAGGGCTTCGAATATGGAGATTGCTTTATGTTGCAAGCATCACTGTTCCAATCCCACTGGCCTCCTGCATGTGGGTCATGCCCTTGTTTGGTGTTCCTGAATGGACTGCCCTAGCTGTTGGATTCTGGGGCGTCCCAGAAGAAAGCATGGGGGGCTGGGCCTCTCTTCCTACCCTTGAATGGACTGCCCTGGTTGTTGGATTCTGGGGCATCCCAGAAGAAAGCAGGGGGGCTGGGCCCTTGTCATTATTACTATTGTCTCTCCTTCCTGCAGGCACCTCAGGGTTCCCCGAGTTACAGCCCCATCCATTCAGGGACTGACATCTTTATTATTCAGGCAGGAGTTGCGGCTGATTGGCAGCCCCCCTTCATCACCCCATTACTCGTCCCCTCCTTGGGTTATATATGGACACGACTGTGTCATATATTCAGCAGCAGGGTCAGCGGCAAGTAGATTGGCAAATTTAGTAAAAGATAAATAAATTAAGCCTCCCGTTGGCCTTCAGAGAAAAAAAGCAAAGCAAAGCAACATAGCCATCAAGGCAGCATCGCTCCTCCTGGTAGTGCCTTTGGATTCTGAACATTATTGTCATTTTTGTGAAGTAAAGAGCGAGAGCGGGCGGAGCAACAAATAGTCTCAGGTTTTCTAGGGAGAGGGGAAGGCGTCTCTTACAGTCATAGGACCACAGGGACGGGACAGGATTAAAGACCAGGCCAAGTCAGCCTTGCGGGTTCTTAAGCTTCGCCAGCATAACTCCCCTGGGCAATGGATAGACTTTTCACTAATAATAATAATGATAATAATGACAGCAGAGTGTTACATGTTCAAATTAACTATGTGAATCTCCCAAGAGCCCTAGGAGGGGACACTATCCCCATTTTACAGACGAGGACTCTGAGTCTCAGAGATCAGGAGGGCCTCGAGATCAAGCAGGACAACCAAGATGAACACAGGTCAGCCTGGCCCCAGAGCCCACATGCTGGGCCTCAATTCTGAGCTCTCCTGCCTCTGTTCAGCTTAGTGGGCTTTCCAGTGCAGAAGAGACTGGGGGGTTGGGTAGCAATTAGTTGGAGCTGAGATGGAAGCGCTCAGAGGGAGGTAGAGGCCCCCACATACATCAGGGCCAAGGAGTGGCCAGCAGGCAGACTCATGGAGGAGAAAGGCGGGGACTTGGGAGAGGCACTAAATTCTACTCTTGGCTCCACCACACGATGCCGTTCAACTTCAGCAAAGTTGTAAAATCTCCCTGGGCCTCAGCACCGTGAACCACAAACTAGGAATTCCTTCCCTGCTTGTCTGGGTTGCTGTGAGAAGTGAAAGAGAAACCACAGGTAACCTGACCCCTAGTCCTGGGCTGAGGGAGAGAACAGGGAGACTGAGGGGATTCTGTCCATGGAGATCATTTCCAGAAAGATTTCACTTTCACATAGCCAGGAGGCCCCAAAACAGAGAAATTATTTCTTGCTGCTAAGAGGGAGCAAGCTCCCGCCCCTTTACTTAATCTTCCACAGGAGGAAGGTCCTTGGAGGGCATCAGAGTTTGGTGAGGGAAGGGAAGAGGCACTAGTAAGAAGAGCAGAGAGCAGAGACGCCCCAGGGATGTCCTCTGGCCACGTCAGTAGGGAGCTGGGAAGCACTGTGAACTCTGTAAGCGTCACATCATAATCGACAACAGCCAGCTCTGGTCTGGGCTGTTGCCACCCTTGGCCTCTGACATACAGGCTCTCAGCTCATCTGCGTGACCCATGAAATCACTACTTTTTTCAAGTCCATTTACAAGCCAGAAAACTGAGCTTCAGAAAGCTAGAGTTACTTGCTCATGGTCACCGTGGCAAAATATGGCCATACCAATAGGCCCCGGCCTACATGGTCTAGAATTTTGCCTCTCGATGCAGGAGTGGAATCTGGTTCTTCTGACCCTTGAAGTGGTGATATGCTCATAACCAAAAGGTCATGGCTGAAGTGATATGATATGTGATGCCTGCTCAGGAAACAGAATGCAGCTTCCCTGGTGCTCACCAGAAACTTGAGCCCAAACAGGCCCACATGGAGAGACCCGAGAGCACGCAAGGAGAAGGGGGCTCCCAGGGCCCTTGGCTCAACATCAGCCACCAGCTGACTGCCCCCACAAGAGAAACCTCAAGCCAGAACCACCCCGGGAACTCCTTCACACTGCAGACCCACAGATGTCATGGCGGGCAATGAAACGATTGCTGTCTGAGCCATGGAATCTGGAGGTGATTGTGTCTGACATCATGCAGCTAGCAAGTGGGGAGCCACACTGTGAGCTGAGCCTGGTCAGTGGCCTGCTCTGTGGCCCTCAGGACCTCTGTCAAACTGTGGAAAGAACACCAGGCCAAGAGTCCAGACTGGATTCCAGCTCTGAAACTGCTGTTCACTTGTGCCTTTTAGGCCGGGGCGTACCGCTCAAGAGACTTGGGCTCTGTACCCCTCCCAATGAGCCTAATGACTTCACCCAGCCCACCTGAGGGGCAGGCTTTAATGCCAATGGAGACAACAGACAGAAAAGTGGCCTGCGGAGAAGAGAGGGACAGCAGCTGGCACCTTCTGGGTGCCGGGCGTCAGGCTTCCTTCATGGGGCGAGAACAGCTGCGGAAGGCAGCGGGTTACTGTCATTTCACATAGAAGGAGGCCCAGGTTCCGAGGCAGCTCTGTTGAATTCCAGGGCCCTGCATCCCTCTCTCCCTCCCTCTCTCCCTCTCTAGTGAGCTCCAGAGATCATCATTTGCTGCCATTCAAAACACAAGAGGCAGCTCATTGTTCTATGGGCCACTTTTTGCCAAAGGAAAGAATGCAAAGTTGCTGACTGGTTGCCTGATGGCTCCCTGGGGCTGACTCAGCCGGAGCCCTGGTTAACAGCAGCCAGCCGCAATGTCAAATCACCAGGACTTTCTGCCTGGTGTGGGGCCAGCCCCAGAGCCCCACCCACTGTCTTCCCCAGGGCCCTCAGGGACAGCGAGCCTGAGGGACAGAAAGGTGTGGACCTCCCGCTAACAGAGGGAGGGAAGGACAGGGCATCTGCCACCAGAAGAAAATGTCTCCAAACAAGCCTCTTTATAATGAACCAACCAATCCAGGAGCCACCAGGCCTGAGGGAACCCAGAGTCGGAGGAACAAGAGGAGCACGGTCACCGAGGGAGAAGCGCCTGGTGCCTTTCTCCCTCTCACAGACGCGGTTCAGGGGAGCCATGAGGCTTGGCTGCAGTCACACAGATGACAAATGGCCAAGCTGAGATCTGAACCCAGGACTGGCTGACTCCAACAAGCTCTCCTCCTGTCCCGGCCACCTCCTGAGGGGACGTGTCCTATATGACTTAGACTGCGGAGGACAAGGAGATCCAGAACCCCTGCAGGCAGCCAGCTGCCCAGAGAAAATCTCCTAAAACCTTCCTGGGGGATAAAGGACACTGTTGATAGGGGCCAAGATGGAGCTGGAGGAAGGTCACATGGCAGGAACTCAGGGTCAGGCAGCCTGACGGGTCTTCAAGGGGAAGGAGCTATGACCCCTAGGAGGGAAACTAGGAGGGGCCTCCAGGAGTTATGCTGCCGCCATTGTGATACTGTGCTAGAGGTTCCGTGGGGAGAAGCCCAACTAGGCAGGGCCCGTGGGTGTGCTGGAACCTTGTAGGGCCCTGAGGGTCTGAGCCCCCATCAGCCTGGGACAAGCCCACCTGTGCTAAGTGGCCTCTGTGGGGCAAAGAAGGACCGGTGCCCTGCTGGTGCAGAAAATGGGAGGAAAGTTTCCAGAAGTGAAGAGGAGAAGTGACAGCTCCTATGTTGGGAGGAGGGGTGACACCAGAAAGGAAAAGTACTCTCCGGGTGAGGAACCCTGTCCCCTCCCAGGGTGACTCAACTTTATGTCCTGAAAGACCACTGGTCAGCTGAGTCTGGGGGCCATGCCACGGGGCTTGGCGCAGAGCTACAGGTATATTGTATATTTTCTCTTTGTCCGAGTTCCAGGCACACAGCTCCCAAAGCCCAGGAATCGCTGAAGCGATGAATAACTTTTGTGCTAAAGAGACAACTGGGGTCTGAGGAGCCCTCAACAGCTTCTGGACAGGGCCTGCCACAGGAAGTTCAAGCCTTGATTGGAAGCCTGGGGCTTTCAGCTCCACCCCCTGACATCCGGAGAGGGAAAGGGATGGAGATTGATCCATCACACCTAATGCCGCCTCCATCAAAGCCCTGAAGAGCAGACTTCAGAGGACCTCCAGGTTGGCGACCATGCACTGGGAAAGTCACAAGTCCCAGAGGGCCCCTCCCCCAGAACCCGCCCTCCGCATCTCTGCCTCCTGACTCAGCCACGTCCCTGTGGACAAAACTAGCAACAGTGACTACAGGGCCTTCCTGAGTCCATGAGCTGATCCAGTGAATTCCCAAACCTGACGAGAGGCCTGTGGGAGCCCTCTGACTTTACAGCTGCTGGGCTGGAAGACCTCGTGGCCCAAACCTGCTGTCTGAAGTGGGGAGTGGTTGCAGGACTGAACCCTTTACCTCCGGAGTCCGGGCTAACTCCAGGTAGCGTCAGAACTGGATTGAATTGTAGGATACCAGTTGATGTCTGGGGGATCGAATTGGTTGAAGTGAGGAAATCCCTACACCTTTGGCATCTTGAGTAAACATAGTGTCAAGTGCCCCTGTGAAAACATGGCCCCGGCGTCCCCCTGGAGGCCTGGGGGATGGAGGCAGCAGGAGGTGTACGCCCGAGGTTGGGCTCAGAACACAGAAGGACCTGGTCCAAGTCCCACCCCTGGCTTTAGCTGTATGTCCAGCAGGCCTCAGTCTCCTCATCTGTAAAATAGGCCCAGACTGTCCTAAGACTGAGCCGCCATGTCTGTGAGAACTCAGCACGGGGCCTGGGTAAACAAGCCATGAGGGAATGACCCTCATGACCCACTGCAAATTCTGGGGCAAGGAGCAATCTCTGCAGGGAGACAAGTGAGGTTCCAATCTGGAATGTACTGTGTGATACTGGGTAAGTCACATACCTTCTCTGAACCTCTATTTTCTAGTCTACAAAAGGGAGACGGATGAAAGTGAAGCATTTGGAGGCCCCACCATGAGCCAAGCCCTGTACCCCTCCAGTTTTGGCATCGACTTATTTAATACTCACAACAAGCCCACAAAATGGGTAGTATCATTAGACCCATTTTACAGAGGAGGAGACTGAGACTCAGAAAGGCCAAGCCAGGATTCACAACCAGCAGACTGACTATTACCCAGGGTGTTGTCCTTCCTCACAAGGTTATTATTAGAATACAGTCACATCCAAGGGCATCATAGAGCTACAAGTGCTTTGAAACTGTCAAACGCTAACCAGGTATTAGCAAAAATTGTTATTGCCGTAACAGCTCAAAAACCCTGAGTTCAGTTAGAAGGCCCGGAATCTCCCTACCGGGACTGATCTGGTTTTAAAATAAGATCAGGGCTCTCAAAATAAGTTAAGGAAGCCAGGCGTGCTGGGAGGAGAGCGTCATTTTAATGAAAAAAATAAAAAATCTTGATTAATGGAAATGATTCTTAATATATTTCAAAATGATCTGTTATGACACAAAGCAAAGACATTTATATACGACTTTGAAATTCTTAATAGCTGATTTTAGAGCAACCTATTATGAAATCTTCCAAAGCAGAATATATAGTAAGTAAATCATCAGGCGGGCCTCCCAGGCAGACTGACGGCAACTCCTCTTAAAATAATTTATAAGGTCGGGTGGGGGAGACCAGGAGAAATTATTGCAATAATCATGTATTAATAAAATATTTATAAATGTGACTTTCTCTTATCGTTCGGCAGCCTCAGGTATGGTCAGGTCCCTGGGCTGACATCAGGGGGGCACCCCACCTGGCCCCAGAGGAGACACTGGAGTATCAGACTTCTCTGAGCCTGTTTCATGGTGCAGACGGGGCTCAAGGGTGATGAAAGAAATAGCCCTCCCTCCCTCTGCAGGGCCCCTCTCTGCCCAGGCCTCACAGAGGGAGCAGCTGTTGGAGCTGAGTGCAGCTGAGCGGCAAGGGCTGGCAACCTTGGGGGAGTCCCCCACCTGGAGCAGCCGCCCAGGCAGAAGCCACCCCTTACCGGGCGACTGCCTTCAGCTGGATGTAACAGGTGGCACCCCATCACCCTAGCTGGTCACAGCCTCAGGATGTAGGGGAGCCTCTCTTGACACAGGGGGATTTTCACCCTCAGGTCATGAGAAAAGGGGGCTGTGCCTAGAGATGTTCTCCAGGCAAGATCTAGTCCTTCCTCTCGCCGGCTCCTGTGCAGAGTTGACAGCTTGGAGTCCACAGCCCACCTGGTGGGGTTCAGACTCCACCTCCGCCTCTTCTCAG
The DNA here is from genome assembly GCA_004024925.1 of Scalopus aquaticus. NCBI lineage: Eukaryota > Metazoa > Chordata > Mammalia > Eulipotyphla > Talpidae > Scalopus > Scalopus aquaticus. The sequence goes on along the minus strand of PVIJ01008367.1, from coordinate 46,014 downwards.
CTGTGCAACCTTGGGCAAGTCACCCCAACTTCTTTGTGCCCCAGTTTTCTCTTCTATAAAATGGAATAATAATAGCACCTACTTCTTAGGTCTTTTGTGAGGATTTCATGAGTGATCACATATTAAATGCCTAGAATAGTATCTGGGGCACATTCAGTATGAAGTAAGTGTTGGCTCTTGCCGCTGTGGTTATTACTATCATTATTGTCATTATTATTGCATTTTGAGTAATGCAAGATGCTTCTCTGAGATCCTTTCTAGATTTAAAATGCTAAGATTAAGTGAAAGAAGAAAAGAAAATTCTAAGCAGTCGTATCTAGTGTGGTCTCCAGATACTGGATTCTGGCAGTTTCTAATGCATGCATGCAGGTCTAATGCATGCATTTGAGAATCTGGTGAAAGCTATAGATTCCATGTGGCCCCCAAAATTGCACATTCATGCACAATTCAGCATGCTATTTCAGGAGTTACTGAGATTCCCTGTTGCAAGTTCAATGGTGGCCCCAAAAAGGTGTATCTATGTCCTAACCCCCAGAACCTGTGAATGTGCCCTTATTTGGGAAAAAAAAAAACAACTATCTTTGCAGATATAATTAAGTTAAGAATCTTTTTTTTTTTTTAAGTTAAGAATCTTGAGATGGGTTTATCCAAGAATACTTTGGACCTAAGGACCTAAGGATTGGACCCAAAATCCAGTGACAAGAGTCCTGATAAGAGGTAGAAGAAAAGACACAACCACAGAGAAGGCCACGTGAAGACAGGGAGAAACCGGGAAGATGTGGCCACAAGCCAGTAGCCCCTGGAGCCACCAGAAGCTAAGCAAGGCAAAGAAGGACACTACCTCGGAGAGTCCAGCGGAGCAAGCCCTGCTGACACCATGACTTCAGGTTCTGGCCTCAGAACTGTGAGAGAATAAACCTCTGTTGTTTGAAGCCACCCAGTTTGTGGTCATTTGTCATTACAGCCTTAGGAAATGAATCCACCCCCTAAAATACACACATAAAACACTTAGGGGTGGGCGTGCATGGACCTTAGATTAAGAACCTGTAATCAGGCCCAACTCTAGAAACTCAACCTGAGAAAACTGAGACCAGAGAGAGAGGTGATTTGCTCATGGTCATACAGCAAGTTGGGTCCGAGTTGAATTCCAACAGCCTCTCAGGTGGCTGGGTCTGAGGAGGACTGATGAGTTTCTTCAAAGCCCAACCAAAAAGTTGGGCAGCTCAGAGGCCCAAAGAACCCCAGGTGCTTCCCTGGAGGTCATGTAGAAGAGAGTCAGTCAGCTTTTTCAGGAAAGAGTCACAGAGTAATTGTTTTAGACTTTGCAAGCCATAGAATCTCAACTCTGCTATGGTAGGGAGAATACAGTCAGAGACAGGTAAATGAATGGACATGGCTGGGATCCAATAAAACTTTACTTATGTACACTACAATCTGAATACCAAGTAGTTTTCATATGTCCTGAAATATTAGTCTTATATATGTTTTCATCTAATTGCAATGAACAAACTATTCTTAGCTTGCAGGCTGCACAAAAGCAGGCAGCTGGCTGCACGTGGCCCATGTAGTTTGGCACCACTGGTGTGGACAAAGCCAAATGCAGAGGTGGGGACCTCTAACTGGTGACTAGAGTTTTGCAGGAAGAAAAATGCACCCCAGACTTGAAATAGGAACACATCTCTTGCCCTGACTCAGGTTGGTCTTGGTGACCCGGAAGCCGGGAGAGCCATCGCAGCTTAGAAGCACAATGGGAGCAATGCCCAAGCAGCCAAGGCCCTGAGCATGTCATTTGGGTTTTGTTTGCTTGTTTGTTTCTTTTTTTCACATTTGTCCAGTCAGGCAAGTCCGTCCTTGTTCTGGACCAACTGTGGAATCCCTACCTTACTTATTTCTGATTTAGTACAGCTTCTAGAAATTTCCAAAATCAGTGGGCCAATATATGTGGCTCAAAGTTATGAGAGCCAAAGGAACAAGCCATAAGCCCTTGAGTGTAAGAACAGTTGCCCCGCAGAGGAATGGTCCAGAGTCAGTACCCATTCCAGAGGACAGACCTCAATTCACAAGGGTTCATTTGACAAGTAAGTTCCAATTCTGTTCTGGGACCCAAGGAAGCCACTCCCTATGGAAAGACCTAGACAAGGACATAATCACAACACAAGTCGCCATAAGCCCCATAAAGGCAAGAACCACATTATTCTTGATCCCTGCTACCTCCCCAAGAACTTTTACATGGTCAAAAAAGCATTGCAGAAGAGACTGATTAGGGAAGTGAGGAACCTTGGATTCTAAGCCAAGGAATTTTACTTGATTTAGCAGACAAAGGAGAGCCTGGGGGAGACTCTAAGCAGGGGAAGGCATGATGAGTCTGTGTTGCAGAAAGAAGCCTAATGGTCGCACTGAGGATGGACAGAAGGAGCTGCGAAAGCACTGGCAAGGAGGCTACTGCAACAGACTAAGCCAAACTAAAGGCAACTTCTAGTATCAGATGGTAACAGTAAGAGCAGAGAAATCAGGACAGAGGGTACAGAGGAAAGAGAGTGAGGGCAAGGGGGACAATCAGCAAATAGACACAGAAGGGAAGGAGAACTTAAGTGGGGAGCAGACTCAACAGGAGAAGAACTGGGTCTGTATCAGCACACATGGTAGGAAGTATCTCCAAGGTGTCTCCCTAGAAACACGCACCTTTATGGCAGGGACCCAAACTTCACTACCATGTTCCTAAGCATCTCTTCTCAATACAGTAGCCACTAGCTACCTATAGTTACTTAAACTTAAGTTAGTTAAAATATAATGCAATAAAACTTTAATTGCTCATTCCCATAACTACATTTCAAGAACTTGGTTGCTGTGGCAGCCAGCAGCTCCTGTACTGGACAGCATAGAGGGAGGACATCCCCATCACTGCAGAACTGTTGGTCCATACTGGTCTGCACGATTGGCTTGGAAAATCCTGCCCCGTTTCCTTCTCACCATGCCTGGTCCAACAGCCTCCCAAAGAGCAGTCCCAGGGACACAGAAGATGACAGACTGCCCCGTCCCACCTCATTGAGAGAAGGGTCTGTGAGTCATCTGCCAAAGGAGACAGCTGGCCACACAGGTGAGCATGGCAGGAAGGACGTACCTTTGCAGGCCCCTGCTGCGCCGAGGTGGTAGAGGGCTGCCAACACCCGCCAAATGGCTCGCCGCTCACTCTCCGAAATGCCCAGCATCTCCATGGCACCCTGGAGCTGGGTGAAGGCAGCTGCCGCCTTCTGCTTGTCTTCAGGCTGAGAGCAAAGGGAGAGGGGAAGAAAAAGAGGCCATCATGTGGAGAAAATGCAAACTCGCTACTTGAAGCCGAGCTCAATCTCAGGGGAGTGTGTGGTCATTTTATTAGCACAGTAAATTACCCACAATTAAGCCGAGAAGTGTTGACACAGAGAACTCAGACTGCTGGGAAAGTTATAAAAATCATTTCAATCTGACTTTGGAATGTGGGGTGATTTTTATTCATTCATGTGTTCATTCAGTAGATTTATTAAGGTTCTGCTCCATGCTGGGCCCTAGGGATGCAAAGATGAGTGAAAGCCAGAACTTGACTTTGAGGACTTCTCAAGGTAGAAGTGGAAAGAGACATAAAAGCAACCAAGTGTGAAACAGACTTTGTGGTAGGATATTGGTGTAAGTGGAAAAAGGTACCTAAGGTGGGAATGCCTAGTTAATCCCAGCCAAGATTTCTGTCATAGAAAAAGAGACAAAATTGTGATGGAAGCCTGAAAGAGAAATAGGCAGAGTTGACCAATAAGGTTCCGACAGAGTGGACAAGAGCAAGGAGATCTCGAGAGAAACAAGGCGCCAACTGAATGTGAACACACATATACTTATTTTTTGAGGTGGGCAGACAGAGAAGGGGAGGACATAAAACATGAGTCACTGGCAGGTGCCAATTGTGAATGCTTCAAACACTATATTAAAGTCATGGGCTTTAAACTCCAGTCATGATTAGCGAATATACACCCCTATTCACATCCCTAGACCTATGGCAGACATCACCAATCAATCAAGATACTGAAGCGAGTGAGTCCCGATTCTTAGGACCTCACCCCTTGCAGCCACCACCAACTGATGTGCCTTGGAAACTGAAATGGACCCTGCTTGCCATCCCCAGTACAAGTGACAGGAAACTGCCCAAGAGTTTTAAGCAGGAGGAATGAGAAAATGACATGATCAGATGTTTATGGGTTGCAGGGTATTGTTTTTTCTTTTTCGGATTTATGATTCCAATTATGTTTGATTGAATATTAAAATTAGTCTATAACTCCTGCACACACACCATCTGGCCAAGGAGACTTAGCCCAGAAGCCTGCTGGGTTGAGAGGAAGTGAGCCGGGGCTGAGAATTCTTTTGTCAATAATCTACCAGCAGATAATGAGGAACTGATTTGCACTTGGCCTGCTTACAGAACTTGGGTGATGAACTGTAGGCTGCAAAAGCTGGCAGGTCCTTGAATTTTAGGGAGTCCAATTCCCAAAGAGGGGATGGCGACTGCCCAAGGTCACACAGCAAGTTAATACCAAACACGAGGCTAGAATCAGGCTTTTCTGTCTCCCAGTCCAGGCTCTTGTCTCCTCCACTCAGACCATTTGTTCTAACTGGGCTTAAAGAAACCTGTGAGGATCATTGACCAATTGGGATGATGTCAAAGTGTGCAGTGACATTGAAAGATTCATTGTGGAAACATTTCAATTAATAGCAAAAGCATGTTCCACTGATCCATCATATTCCTGGGCCACCATAGGACCACAAAATCCCTAGCAACCAGGAGCTCAACCTAGCAACCGCAACCACTTCGGTGGAGCAAACGGAAGGAAGGAAGGCATCTTACCAACATGCTCTTGGTTATTTATGAGATTTCAAAGTAGCAGAGAAAGGACACCAAAAGGACAGTGGCAACACATTTATTATGGCTCCCACTGTCAGCCATGAGCATTGGACTTTAAATTACAGGTGGACTCCATCATCCGTCACTTAGCTCATGTTAAGGGAAGAATGAAAAAATTACACGAAAGCTTATTTGTTTCTTTTTGTCTTCCTCAGATCTCTGTGGCAACAGAGGACAAGGAGGGACAAATATATGCTTCTGAACCAAATGATTAGTCTGAGAGAAATGTTTACAGTCCCTTAAACTTCTAGAGAGTCTAACACTACTGCATAGTGCCCTGGCAAAATCCACTCTGTGTCAAAATGTGAAATTAGTCAAATTAGGGAATAAGTCATCTCACAGCCTAAATTTCTACCAACAGGAGAAAGACAGGTATTCCAGGGCTCTGTCTGGAGTGCTATGCAGCAATGAAAAAGAATGAATCACTGCTATATACAATCATTTATATGAATCTCACAGATTCAATGTAAGTCAGAAAAGCCAGACATAACTACACTATTGGTGGGAATGTAGATTGGTCCAGCCCCTATGGGAAAATAGTATGGAGGTTTCTCAAAAGATCAAAAATGGATCTGCCACATGACCCAGCAATTCCACTCCTAGGAATCTACCAGAAGAATATAAAACACTAATGTTCACTGCAGCAATATTTACAATAGCCAAGCTATGGAGACAACCTAAGTGCCCAAATAGGGATGAGTGGATCAAAAAGATACAGTACATATACATGATGGAATACTACTCAGATATCAAAAAGATAAACTTTTGCCATTTGAGACAATGTGGATAGAGCTGGGGGAATTATGCTAAGCCAAATAAGTCAGAAGGAGAAAGACAAATACCAGATGGTGTTACTGACACGTGGAATACAGAGAAACCAAACAAAGGGTCAGATAAAACCGAACTAAGAGCTAACCGTAAAAAGTGGACTATGAAACTGAGGCTGCCAGAGAGGGAGGGAGAGAGGGAGGGTCGAGAACAAAGCAGGCAGGGGGCACAACTATGGCTGCTTTAGTGATGGTACATCATGGTAACAATACCTGAGATCCTCACTTCTAAAATACAAATAACAATGTAAACCAATGTTACCTCAATAAAAAAAAAAGAACATAATCATCATTGATTTATATACTTAAAACCAGTGAGTACACTTTATACATTTCACTTTGGTTTCACCTTGATATAAAAAAAAATTAGTGGAAAAAAAAGCCAACACACAGGACACCCAGGTTTTGTCAGATGCAGTCAGAAACTCAAGGTCAACCACAGACTACAGGTAATTTAGTGCAAAAAAATAAAATCCAAAATGTTCTCTCCATATTTAACCAGCTGCCTTTAGAGTACCCAGGAGATTCCAACAGTGCAGAGAGGCCAGGTTTGGATTCAGAGTCAGACAGAACTGACGCTGTCTTCACTGCCTTCCTCGTGCATGTGACTCTGCACAGGCCTCTCCACTGCAAACCACGGCTCGGCTTCTGTTTCGGTGGAACGGGAAAAATAGCCTACCCTCTTCCCAGGGCAACTGTGAGGAGCAAATGAATTGACATGCAAAACACCTAGCTTGTGTCCGGCATAAAACGGTGCTCAATAAATGCAGCCTCCACTCATCAACGCACCCATCCCTGTACCCAGGCCGTTACTCCTTCTGGGAACACCTTTCCCCACTGTTGTCCAAGTTCAAACCCAGCATTGCATGAAAAGTGAATCAGGTCTGGCCCTGTCCACAAGGGGTTTCCCGTCCAACAAGGGAAACGGATGTACAAACAGATGATGACAGCACGGAGTGAACCTGGGGGACTGGGAGGCTCTGGGAAGGGGCAGTGAGCCAAGTGGGAGGGTCACTTGGAAGTAGTGGTGGGTGAAGCAAATGGAATGAGGAAGGTGGAGAGTCCTGGAGAGCTAGAAAGGGTCTCAAGAAGAAGGGTGCAGGGCTAAAGAAACACACGGGTCTGGGATGCTGAGGACACTGAGGACATTGGGCACAGAAGGGCGTGGGGAGTCGCAGCTTGCAGCATGGCTACAGGAGGCTCCCCGCCAGAGGGCACTGGCATCTGGGCATCCCTTCCCCTGCTTAGAGCACAGTGGGGGCCTCCGACAGGCCAGGGTCCCACCAGGCATCAGGGGATTTAGACCACCCCCCTCGCCTCCAGGGTTGGGTGGGGCTTGGTTGTCTTGACAACGAAGCAGCCCAGGGGACTCCCAGCCCTCCACCTCCCTGGATCTGGAGCCAGCTCTGTGAGCCAAAGGCTGAACAATGACTCAATTCATTTGCAAAGGAGATATCAGTGCCTGCACAGGTGGGTGAACCTCAGGGAGATACGGGGAGGGCAGAACAGGTGTCAGTTCAAAGCCAGAAGCTACCTGTTTCCAAGAGGCTTTACCCCTCTCTCAGCACTGACCAATCTGTGTCTTCTTTGGCTAATCACTGGGAGAGCATTTCACAAGAGAGAAAAGGGAGCGTTAATTGAGCACCTACTATACCACCGTAGGTGCTTTTGCCTCGTAAGGCGGGTATGGATCTCTCCAGATGACAGAGGAGGAAACTGGCCCAAAAAGGGCCACTATCTGCCAGAAGCTCAACTGAGCCCCTGATCCTACCAGCAGACTGGGGAGTTAGGTGTAGTCTACCATTTCCACAGCTGAGAAAAGGAGGCTGCTCGAGGCTAGTTAACCCAAGGCCGCCCAGTGGGTTAGATTGCAGAGCACACAGTCTCCAGCCACCATACAGAACTAAGTGGACAGAGTGGGACAAACAAGAAAGACAGATCTGAAGTCAGGCCAATCTGGACTCCAGTTCTGTTTCCGCTACTCAAACACCGTGTGCCCTTGGCAAATAACTTCAGCCCTCCGAGCCTGCTACTTCCCCTGAAGAAAAACACAATTATAATCCCTTTGCTCGGGCCTCCCTGGTGGCACAAGGGGTTGAGTCTCAGCACTATGAAGCTATCCAGAGCCACTGCAGCACCAGTTAGGTCCCCAACGAGGGAGCTTCCCACATGGCGCAGTAGTCCTCTCCTGGCTCTCCCACTGCTACCGTCAGTAGTGTATTTTCAGTCAACCCTCCTGTTCTGCTCCACACTCTATCTCTGGTGAATCCTCTCACCCCACTGCACCTCTGGTCTACACCCTAGCTCTTGATTCATAAATAAATAAATCCTTTAAAAAAAATAATCCCTTTGCTGAAAAAGCCATTAGGATCAAGTAAGAGAAAGCTCCCGGCAGAGCCTGACATGAGAGCACAATTCCTTACCCTTCTGTGTGGAAACCATTTCTCCACAGTTGACATGTGGGTCATAAGAAATAAATGTGCCTTGGGCCAAAGTCCAGAAGGCAACAGCCAGAAGCAAACTGCAGCAAGGCAAGGATTATTATTATTATAACCACTACCACTGGATACATTTTTTAAAAAATCAGACGAGGTTGCAAAAAAACAAAATTACAGAGCAGAAAATAATATGAACGATTTTGATTTCATATATGTTCTGGTAGCCTGGCAGATCTCAAATAAATTCCATTTAGAAACTGAAAAGTGGCAGCAGTGACATGCAGCACAGGGTTTAGAGGTGGAACTGGTAGCCAGCAAGCAAGGGGATCACCGAGAACCAGGGCCACCCTGGGGTGTCTCAGAGCTCTCCCTCCTTCCTGGAACCCTGTTCCAACTGCCCCAGGCCTCATCCTGTGCTCCTCAGCCATGTTGCTCTGTTTGCTATCCCCACCTTTACCTTTACATCAGGCATTGAGGGTAACAGGAAAGCTAGCCTCACAGTACTTATCTAACTTTCCTCTCAGTTGAGGAACAGGTCTCTGTCACCTCTTCCAGGCAGTCTTCCCTGATACGCCTCTAACCCTTCCAACCTGGCCTCAGTACACACACACCTCTATTCAGCCACCTATCACTCTGGCTTAGAACGATGTGCTTATGTGGCTGTGGCAGCTCACACCCACCTCAGGAGCATGAGTCCTTTGTGGACAGAAACCCAGCTGAGTTATCTCTATGTGCCAGTGCCAGGCTTCTAGCAAGATCAAAACATACCAGTTGATAAGAGAATGTCGATAGGCTGCCAGCTAATGTCTCTGAGTAAGAGCCACTGATGCTGGGGGAGAGGGTGTCTACTCCCCGAGCTAGGCCCCACAATGTTACTCATCCCAGGATCACAGACCTTGGAGGCCCCGGCTGGATGAGGGTTTAGAGTCCCCAACTCCCTCATCCCCTTCTCTGGGTCTTCTGAGATTTCTAACAACCATCAGGGACCCATGCAGCAAATCCAAAGACAGACACAAGATCTCCGAGGCTCTAAGAAACGCCTCCCAAGACACAGCAGGATCAAATTAAAGTGAAATTAGTGTAGTCTGCCTACCATGGAAGCACAGTCCAGAAAATTGAAAAGACATGATTTTAGCCAAGTTATGACTTGGACATGTTCATTCATTTATTCACTCAACAAATATCAATGGCGTGTTCCCTGCATGCCTGGTTCAGTGAACAGGAACACAGAAGCATCCCTTGCCTCTCCGAGCTTAGGGCTGAGGGGAGACAGACTATAAGTAAACATGCAGTGGGGTGCGTAATGAGAGACTGGAACCAAGGTGATCACAAAAAAAGACCGTTAACAGGGTCTTAGACTCAGGGCTGGAAAACCGGAGGCTGGGAATGCTGGGGGGGAGGCCGAGGGATGGAGGCCCAAAGATCTTTACCATCTCGTTATTAGGCCACAGCAAAGGGTTTAGAGTCTTATAAACGGACATAGTTCAGGGACTCATGACTCCGCCATGAAGTCTGGTCATTAAAAATGTTGTTTGTGAAAGTTTTAGTGATATACAGCTTATTATGAACTAGGTAAAACTTTCATGGGAAAAATACTGAGAAAAAAATCTGCAAAAATGTGACCAAAGACCATCTCTGCATGGTGAAGTCATAGGTGCCTGGCTTTGGGTTTGTGTGAATGAGTGTCTTTTGGGGTTTGTTTTGTTTTAGGTTTTGGGGGTTTTTATGATTTTTCCACAAGATGTATGCATTCATTTAATTTTCTAAAATACATATTTTATTAAACATATAAACTTCTCCAGGAAGAGAAGACAACATGGCATGTTACTGTGTACCAGGGAGTGTGGATTGATGGTCTGGTGGGCCACAGAGGCCTTGCCCCACCCAACTGGCACAGTCCCGGCCATCCTGGATGACAGTAAGAGCAGTGAGGTGACAGTAGAAGCTAACCTTGGTTGAATTCCAGACCCTGTCCAAGTGCTTGAGGGGCTTTTCCCATTACCTTGGGAGCAAGTGAAACCATTACCATCACCGTTTTACAAATGAGGAAACCGAGGCCCAGGGAGGTAAAGCCGTTTTGCTTAAGGCCACCAGCTTCAGTGCTGGCACTGGGATTTGAACCTGGATATTTCAGACTCCAGAAGCCATTTCTTTACCACTGTGGTCAGTGAGTTTTCAGGGGAGGATGGAACTGGCTGGTACAGACAGACTTGCTAGGAGGAGAAGGAAGAGGGCTCAGGCTGAGGTGAATTTGGACAGCAGATAAAATAAAATAAAATGCAGGACATCTAGTTAAAGGGATTTCAGAAAAACAGCGGAGAATATAGTATAGTGTGTCCCTGTGATCTCTGGCATACCAGGAGTGCTGGCCTCAGTGCACCTGTCTAACCCACCCAGGACCAGCTTGTGCTCTCCTCCTCCAGGCTGTCTTCCCTGATAGGAATCCCAATGTTCTAGGCCTGCCCTAGTAGTATTTGGGACATCCATATACTAAAATAATTGTCAACATCTATCTGAAATGCAAATTTAATGGGGCATTCTGTGTTTTCCCACTTTACTGAGTTAAGAGTTCACAAAAATGATATATCTTTAGGTACACATGTGATGTGTTGCTATATGTATACCTGTGAAATGATTACCACAATGAAATGAACACATCCATCACCTCTTGGTGACCATTTGTGTGTGTGTGTGTGTGTGTGTGTGTGTGTGTGTGTGTGTGTGTGTGTGTGTGTTGAGAACACTTAAGAACTGTCTTAATACTGTTAACTATAGTCACCATGCTGTTTGTCAGATCAGGTATAAGATGAGTAAGTTCTGGGCAGCCTGTATTTTTATTTGCTAAATCTGCCAACTTTGGGGGTTTGTCCTTAGCAACTCCCATTCTTAGGAGGCATTTCCTGATCACCAAGAACCTGCATTTCCCAATACCCGAAAACCAACCCAAGCTTATTTCAAAAACCAGAGTCTTCCAATTTTATTTTCATCCTTAGAGAAAAGAGAATACATTCTGCGGATACCTGGAAGGTAGCAGAAAGAGAAAAAAGGAACGCCCTACCCACTCCACTAATCAATGGTCTAAAAAATACCTCCCAGAAACACAGAGAAAACAAAAAGAAAACCACTTCAAATGTCTCCTTGACAGGGATTCAAGCTGTGACCCATTCCTTTATGCAGGCCGTTAAGAAAGGGGCAGAGAGCTCAGCAAAGCTGGCTGGGCCTTTCCCTCCTTGAAACCAACAGGAAAACCACCACCCACCTCTTGCTGATTCAAACGGATACACTTGGCCAATACTCATTACATTTGGGGATAACCTCTCATTCTCTGCTGTCAAGATCAAAGTCAGGGTTCCTAATGGGTCCCAATTGTGGGGAAAAGGGCATGAAAGAACACACTGAAGACTCCCCCCAGAGAAGGGAGATATTAGGAAGGGGTAGAGTAGCCGCCAGAATTTAAAGATGGGGGAGCCACAGCACGCATTGCAGAAATCAACTCTCCTGCACTGGTTTTCAAAGTAGGGTCCCCGGCCTAGCCGCATCTGCATCACCTGGGAACTTGTGAGAAATGCAAACTCTCTGGCCAGACTCCAGAGCTAGGGGGGTCAGCCTGTGGCTGGCTCTGGCATGTTGGCAGTGACTGTCCTAAGGCAGCTCTTAACTGCAATGAAGCAGTGTATCAAGGTAATCTCTTACGGACTGTGCTTGTGAAGTCACAGCAAAGTCTTTGCCAACCCAAGGTTACAGAAATTTTTTCCAGGTTTCTTTTAGATATTTTATGCTCTTAAATTTTAGAGTTAGATCGGTGATCCAATTTTTGTTAGTTTTTGTATATGGTGTGAGTTTGTAGACTGAAATTCATCTTTTTATATGAGAACAGCCAATGACTCCAGCAACTGTTGCTTCCTATACATGTCTGTTTAGGGAAAGGCTTTGGTGTGGAAATTAAGTGCTCAACTCTACCTGGTAAATACCTACTCAAGCTTTCAAACCCAGGTCAAATCTTTGCTTGGCTAAGAAACCTTCCTGGAGACCAAATAGTTGTTCATCTTTTCTCTGGTGCCCACAGCATCTTGTGTAACCTCTGACACATTCTTATCCCATGTGATTATGTTAATTCCCACATCTCCTGATAGAGTGAAAATGCATCAATGGGGGCCATCATCCCAGCACTTAGCACAGACCTGGCACAGGAGGTGACTCAGAAAACAACTGTTACGAATATAAAGAAATAAAAGAATAAACAAGTGAATAATTTGTTTTATCAAACAACTGAATACCATCCCTCAAGGTCCTATTCACAGGTCATACCCTCCAGGAAGCCCTCTCTGATTGCACCTACTCCCAGTAATCACCAATATACTTAGCAAGAGCACCCAAGTCACCGGTCTAGGCCAAGTCCAGCATGAAGGGCTCTGTCCACATTGTTTCATTTAATCCTCACAACAGATGTACGAGGCAGATACTACACTCATCACCTTATTCAGGAGGACCAGATGTGCAGACGTTAGAGAATCCAGCCTGAGGTCACATATCGAGTAAGTGTCAGAGCCGGGCCTGAACCCCAGAGCCCATGCTCTTACTTCTGTGCACCCCACATCTGGGTTCCCTTTATTTGTAAAAATCTCATTTCCCCAACAACCCTCAGTTTCAGAGTCCCCCCCCACTCCCTGCCACAACCCCTCATCCCTCTGACTTGACCACCCCTTGCCAACTATACACCCCAGTGGCAAAGGAGAGGAGTTACACAGGGGACCCCCTCCATCACCCCTCCCTTCCCGGCCATGAGAGACCAACACCACACACCCCGGGAAGGACCTCCTCTTTACCTTAGCCCACGTGCCCATGCCGAAGGAGCTGCTGTCGGCCATCTGGTGCAGGCACAGCTCGGTTCTGGAAGCAGAGAAGGGACAAGAAGTAAGGGAGGCCTGCCCACACTGGTGGCCTGCAGGGCCTGTGTGAGGGCAGGAAGGGCACCAGGAAGCACAGGTTGTCTATAGAGCTGTGCAGACGGGTATAAAGGGAAGGAGTCCTGGAGCCCTCGGTGGCTTTTTAGATTTTTAATAGTCGTTCATGGAGACGCAACCATGTACAGGGCAGGCAATGGGGCCAGGGGCCGGGAGGCTGGCAGGCCTCCCAGCCCCCAGCAAATCTTCAATTTCTTGAGCTCTCTGGTGGCGTCTCATAGTCTCTGCTCCACGCTCTGTTCTCTGCTGGTTCTGCTTCTCTGCTTATAAGCCCAGTCTCTGGCTCAGGTGCACCCACTCACGCAGGCCCACACCCTACCCCAGCTGCCCGCCATCAGGCATGCGCATAGGCCTACAGAGGTCTATCCTTGAAGGGAGGGTGAAAAAACCTGATAATTCTCATTTATCCTACTGCCTGTCAAGGTAGGGGGCTGCCAAGTAACCCCAGGCCTGCTCAGACCCTACTGCCTGCCAAGCACTCCTCGCTCACTGGGCCCTTGCTCAGGGCAGGCATCCTGGAGAAACAGGGCCTGGCCCAGAGTCAGGGGCCAGCTTCTGACTCCAGGGCTTCTACTACCTGGTGATGTGAACTGCTTCAAAGGTAACATGATGTAGGGTAAGTGAGAATTGTCAGGTTCGTCCGCCCTCCCTTCAATGATGGGCCTCTGCAGGCCTACGCGCATGTCTGATGGCGGGCTCCTGGAGTAGGGTGTGGGCCTGTGTGAGTGGGCACACCTGGGCCAGAGACTAGGCTTATAAGCAGAGGCAGCAGCAGTAGCAGCAGCAGCAGTGAAAAGCAGAGGCCACGAGAGGCTGCCAGGAGCCCAAGAAAGTGAGGATTCGCCGGGGGCTGGGAGGCCTGTCAGCCTCCTGGCCCCCCGGCCACCCTACCTGCCCTGTATCTGGTTGCCACTTTAAGAAACTAGTAAAAAGCCACCGAGGGCTCCAGAACTCCCCTCCTTTTGACCCGTCCGTGCAGCTCCATAGCGACCCTGTGCTCCTGGTGTCCTTTTTGCCATTACACATGAGAACAGCCACTTGAAAGGACCCACCTCTATGCTAAGTTCCAAGATTAGATGATTATGACAACCCCACCCAACAGGTTGAGAGGCACTGAGAACAAGCACTCTGTCCACACAGCTAGCAAAACGGAGCCAGGAGTGAGACTGAGCTTTTAGACCCCAAGGAGAGACTCTTCACTGTCCAGCACCCACCCTCCTCTCTGGCCTGTGTCTTCATCCTATAAAGGGGCGTGATGTTCAAGGCTGCTTCAGTGTTCAAACTGAAGGGTCCTTGAGAGGGGGCTCTGCAGATGGGCTGCCCCACCCAGCACGCCTGAAGAACACAAGCAAATGTAGGAGGGGTGGGCAGGCGCAGCCACGCCCCCACCCCCTCTAGGCACACCCACTCACAGAAGCATCATGGAGTCTGGCCTAGGACCACACAACCCCGTGGGGCTCAAATCCGATCCTGGGAATTGGAGCTCACTCAGCAGACCCCAGCCAGCCCCTCTCGACTGGGGTCCTTTAGTGCCCCCTCTGCTAGTTTTCCCACATACCCCACACGCCTGGCCTCGGCCTCATGCCCTGGGGGAACCCTCGTCAGATAGATTTTTGAGTCCAGGCCCAGTTCTGCCAGTTAGCAGCCAAGGTCTCCTCTTCTCTGACTATCCCTCCACCTTCAGCAGGAGGCTCAGGCCAGGTTCAGCCTGCCCTCACGGGGGAGGAAGTGAGGGACAAGCAGTGGGGGGAGGAGGAAAAGCACAAATCAGCACCCCGGCAGCGGAGAGAAACAGCTTTTTCTCCCCAGAGTTTCACTGGGACTTGGCCCGCTCACTTGGTAGCGAGGACACAGACTCAGAGAGCGGGAGCCACATGCCCAGGGTGCCCTACATAGTCAGAGAGGGGCAGAGATGACTCCCGGGCCACCTCTCCCAGGAGGCCCTCCAAGATGAGGCTCACCTGGCTACCCGGCTGGTTGCTCCACCTGGAGTCCCCCAGGCCTGAGTTCCCCTTCAGAGAAACCCGCATGTGCACCCAAGGTTCCCCCAAATTTTAGGATCTTCTGAAAGACTTGGGTTCTGTAGACCATCCCTCCTCCCACACTACTGCCAGGCACTGCAGTGACCAACATACCCCCATCACGGCCTCTGCTGCCCCCACATTTATAAAGAGCTGCAAGTGAATTGTCTTCCAAGCCTATTGTCTCTGCTTTACAGAGGAAGAGGCTGAGGTCTGAGCGGACGATGCTTGATCAGGGACCCCAGCCCAGAGCAGAACCAGGCAGCTGGAATCGAAGGCCAGCGTCCTAACCGCTGGGCTTCACTGCCGCTCGGCTCTGGGTGGAGCTGAGGCTGGGGCCCTGGAGAATGGGTACCTGTGTCTGGGCCAGCCCGCCGCTCACCTGAGACCCAAGTCCAATCCAGCCAGCATCTGGGAGAAAACCTTGAAGTTGCCTTCCCCTTCAGGCCTCCGGGCCACCCGGCTTTTCTCCAGTAGCATAGTCTGCAGGGGAGAGGGGGCACCGGCAGCCATCACCAGGAGGCCCCTCGGGTACCCGACTCTGGGCCTCCCCGAGGGGGCGTTGCAGGACCACGCTCTGCTGGTGACCTCTGCTCAGCCCTCAGCAGCCCTTGGTCTCACTACTTTGATTCCATCTAGGGACTCTGCTGCCACAATAAATTCATTCCAGTCAAGGTATCAAAAGAAATGACAATTAAATTGAGCCACCCTTTGACACAGTCTTATTTAACAGCAGCCTTTAATAACTTGGCCCAAATGGTGATTAATGGTGGACTTTCAGGGCCGGGACAGCAAGGGGCTTATTTGGCACTGACGAGTTTTCCTTGAGTCTGGATATTATCCCAGCTCCCCATACAAACAGCCCTTCTAATAGCCTAATCCTATTTTCTGTTCAAACAGAATGTTCGCGGGGGAGGGGTGCGGGTGATTCTGGAGATAGGAACAAACAGGCCATGTGTTCGCCACACCCGGGCCTCGTGGAGGCCGGCAAGCGGCTGTTTGGTTTCAGCTTATGCTTTTAAGACCCAGCTAATGAGCGGCTGAATTACCTATTTGCTCATGAATATTTCATCCCTGAGATATGAGAGGCGCAGTTGGGCCAGCTTGCTCTGGGAGGGCACATTCTGGGGCACTGAGCAGGGCGGAACTGGCGTGGCCAGGGGAGCTATGGCCCTTGAAACACATTCCAGGGTCCAGCCGAGCAGAGCCGAGGATCCTTAGGCCCCAGCTCCAGTCCACCCAGAGGCCTCACCTGGAGCTGCGCAGCCGTGACTCGGCCTGTGGCGTTGAAGTCCAGCGACATCACCATGGTGAACCGGGTGGCACAGTGGCTGTGGCTGGTGGACACAGAGCCGAAGGCCCGGAGGACAGTGAAGGTGGCTTGGATCTTCTCCACTGTGGGGCGTGAAGCAGCGCGTCACACATGGCCAGACACTCCACACAGGGCCCCTTCTCCACAGGCTCCTGCCCCAGGGACAGAGCCCATCCTGGCCCCATGCCCCATGGGCTCCCTGCCACCTCCTGTTTCCTCGATAACCACACATTTCACGGCCAGCCTGGCCCTGTGCTGGTTGCCAGAGTGCAGGGGAAGCAAGGTGGAGTCAAGAAGGGATGCTACACAGGCCCAAGTTTGGTACAATCTGGGTGACAGGGGCTGCCCTCAGGCAGGCTGCTAACATTCTCCACTCACTCTGCAGGAACTCACAGTATGGCGGCAGGCTTGAAAAGCTCTATATGCTTCCTACAGCTATTTATCAAGCACCCACTATGTGCTAGTCTCTGTGCTAGGTGCCTGGATGCAGCCTATCCTGATTCCCACCCTCAAAAACACACACTCCCAACAGAGCTACATTCTGAGAGGGCAAGGACTGGAGCTTCTCCCCACTATAGCCTCAGCTCCTAGCCTGGACCGGGAGAATAGGTGATCAAGAAAATATGGACTAACGCAGAGGAGAAGCTGCAGAGCAGAGCACAGTGGTTAAGTGAGTTTGAATATGGGTTCTTTCCTTTGGTAGCTACCTGATCTGGGGCAATTAAGTAAGTTTCCTGAGCCTCTGATACCCCATCTACAAGATGGGGATAACAGTACCCCCACTTTAGTCATGAAGACTAAAAAATTTACTAACATAAAGTGTTTAGACAATATTCCAAATGAAGTGCATTTAGTATTATCTGTTATGACTAGAAAAGCACTATTGCCTGGGCCACATGTTCTCAGGGGTGCAGAAACCAGTTCTTGGAGGTGGAGGGAATTTTATTTTCTTATGCATGGAGCGCACGCGCACGCGCACACACACACACACACACACACATAGATATGTGGCATGTTTGTGGCATTAAAACTTGATGTTGGAGGTTAATTAACTGAAAGGTCTAAAAGATTTCTGGGGTGGGGCAGGGGATGACAATGAAAAAAAACATTGGGAACACTGGTCCCGAGGTTACAGCTCGTGAGCCAGACTGCCCGGGTTTGAATCTCAGCTCTAGAATATATTAGCTGTGTGGCTTTGTGCAAGCTAGTTAACCTCTCTGAGTCTTAAAGTTCACATAGGTAAAATTCAAATACTAATAACATCAACTCTATA
This sequence comes from Scalopus aquaticus, assembly GCA_004024925.1. Taxonomy (NCBI): domain Eukaryota; kingdom Metazoa; phylum Chordata; class Mammalia; order Eulipotyphla; family Talpidae; genus Scalopus; species Scalopus aquaticus. The sequence goes on along the minus strand of PVIJ01008367.1, from coordinate 28,258 downwards.
GCACTGTTTAAATAATAAATAAGTTGTAAGCTTGGAATAAGACCCGACACAATAAGTTCTCAGCAAATACTTACTAGAGTCATTATTGATTTTGTAACCGGCACTATTATTTGGTTTTCTTCCTCTATCACTGAGCTCCAACACCAACTCCTATAGGAAGCCCCCAGCCCCTCATCTGAGCCTCCTCCTGTTCCGCCCCTAACCAGCTCCGCCAGCACATGCACAGAACATTGAGGCTGGTACTCATGGGAGTTCAGTTCCCCTTCTGACTGTGAGCTGCTGTGAGCAGAGGCCCTGCCCTTTGCTGACTGGTTGGGTCCTCTGTACTGTTCAGCAAGTTGTGCCCTGCACAAGGACACTCTGTTTAAGGGGCACATCACTGACATCATACATCACAGGTCTGTTCCTAGAACGCTGCAGGCAAGTGCGTGGTTACTATATGGTGGTACTTCTACAGGTACTGTGAACATCTTGAGGAGAGAGTACCTTTTGCAAATTTGCACAAAGGCGTCTAATGGCCCAGGGCTCGGCCTGCCCAGGAGCCAGCACAGGTCTACACATAGGTGCTTAGTGAAAGCGGGCTGAACGGATAGAAGGAGAAGCAGCCCAGTGCCCCATCCAACTGTCCCCTCCCTCCCTTCTTAGCCCCTCTGCTATATGACACCTGGAGACCACTGTACCTGAGACGCTGCCATCCACACTGCCCGCCATCTGCACTAGGTGCTCCAGGACCTGCTGGCAGCAGGTGGTCTTCCCAGCACCACTCCGGCCCAGGGCCACGATACTCTGGTCTTTCCGCTGGCTCAGCAGTGCCCAATATGCCCTCCGGGCCAGCGAGCCAACGTGGGCAGGCAGGCCATCCCAGCGGCCCCTGGGTACCTGCAGGAAGATGCCGGGTATCAGCTTTCCCACCCCAGTCAGTCCAAGGCACATTCCAAGACAGCACCCTACCCAGATCCATACCCCTGCTTCCCATCGTCCTTGTGCCTTGTCAGAGAGGTTTCCAGTCTTGCATATCACTGGGAAGATCTAGCCTGGGGGTCAGGTCCTGCTTCTGGCTCACCATGAATCCTTAGGCATATGGACCTACTCTGGGTCTGGACCTCCTCTCCAGCTAGTGACAGCCTTGAACCCAAGCTGTGTTAGCTTGTGGTCTTGCTACAGAAATCATTAGCTCATACCTACTAATAAGAGGTAGCTGGAGAAAATGGCACAATTGATTAGCTATGTCTGCCATGGAAACAGTGGCGGGAGGGTGGGGCAGAAGTTGGTGGTATGTGGGCTATACATTTGCCATAACAGATTTAGGTAATACCTGAAGCCCCTTCCACTTCATTCATTCATACATTCAATTAAAAAAATTCATTAACTGTCCACTATGTAACAGGCACTGAGAGCATACCACAAGGAGATACCACTAAAAATACCTATTTTAATAGGAGATACCTATTAAAAGGACTAAAAAAAAGTTTTGCTATTTTTAACACACTAAGTTCTGGTGAAGATGCCGAGTAACGAGAATCTGTATACAATGCCACATCTACCCTGGAAAAAGTTTGGGAGCCTTTTAAGCAGTGAGAGCTGCTCTTATCACACAACCTGGTGGTTACATACCCAGAGAAAAGCACATTTATGTTTACAAAAAGCCCTCTACCTCACTGGTAATATTGAATTTACACTCAAAATCACCAAAAGCTAGAAACAACCCAAACGTCCCTCAACACCCTAGTGAACTCAAATAACCAACCATCATGGTTTTAGCATCGAAAGTCCCACGTTCTGGAAAACTCCTCCGTCCTGGGCAAACCCACAAATGACTGGTCACCGATGACTGGATAAGCTCACCAGAGCAAGCATACAACAAAATAAAGGAATCAGTGTTGGCTCACCATATGGGTCAATTTCAAATGCAGTGCAATATGTAAAAGAAGCCCAATTCAAGGGGTTCATTCTATAAGATTCCTTTTATATGACTTTTCAGGGAAAAATATAACTACAGGGACAAAAAACCAAGTCAGTGGCTGCCAGGACAGGTCCTGGGGGGGATGACCACAAAGGGCCCAGGGAACTTTTGGGAGAGATGGACTATCCTGGAGTGGGAGGCAGAACTGAATACTAAACAGGTGATTTTAAATGTGTGCAAATTTTGCCTTAATAAACTCAACTTAAAAGGAAAAAAAACACCTGCCTGGGAGCTTGCTTTCTGTTGGGAAGAGACAAATGGCAAACAAAGCAAATAATTAAGTCATGGTAAACAGGAGTTAAAGCTACAAGCCCGAATGCGATCACCAACGAAGGAGGTGTTTAATGAGAAGAGCTACAGGAACATGACACCCACAAGGAGGGCTGGGGAGACCAGCAGAGGCGGCTGAGGAGGACCAGCAGCTTGGAAGCAAAGCCAGGAGCGCAGCCCTGGCTCTGGGGCCAAGGAAGGCAGCGTGGGCAGAGGGAGGAACTGATCACAGCAAATGCGGCTGCAGTTTCAAGGGAGAGGAGCCTGGAGACTTGGCCACTGGGCCGGGTGTTCCGAAGTCATGAGTGACCTTGACGACAGTCTGCTTAGTGTGGTCCTCGCAGGGAGGAGGGAAGAGGGCGAGTGAAGACAGCAAGGTGAGTGGAAGGGCACCAAGAAGAGGGAAAGTGGTCCGATGACAAGAGGACCCAGGACACCACTAAACCCAGCAAGTCTCCCCCACCCCAGCGCCTTAGCAGGGCCAGCAGTGTGACCTCCAGAATGGACTCCAGTCTAGGTTACTGGGCATCCCCCTTTTAATGTTGACCGTCAAGCCCCCAAACCCTTAGGAACAGTAACAAGTACCCATTCCAGGCTGGCAAAATGGAGACACTCCCCCATACAGGCAGAATACAGCATTAGGGCATGAGGCAAGCAGGGGTTCAGGGGCTTGAGATCTAGAGCCGCCTCCCACTCAGAACAGTGAAGTTCAGGGGACAGGCTATCCCATTCATTGACCCCCTTGGCCTACGTCTGAGCAGAGAAGGGAGAATCCTAGAGATCTGGACCTCTGTTTGCACAAACAAATGCATGCACACACCCATGCCCATGCATTTGTGCACATGATCTCCGCATGCTTGCACACAGGCATGCTCGCTGGCACATGCACCCACAGTTGCAGATAACCCTGCAGAGGCAGGCCCTTCTATGCCCCATAGTAAAACCGTGATCATACCACAAACAACTGCCTTCCCAAGGTGCACGCCCACCTCCCAGCAGCCAGGTAGGCCCAGACCCCAGTGAGAAGGGCAGCCAACCCTGCAGGTGATCCCACCCAGCCCATCTTCAGGGTGGGCCCAGAACCAGCTTCACCACAGGCGTGTGCTGCCACCTGGTGGCCACTTGGGGAACAAGACTTGTCAGCCAAAGACGGTTTGGGTGTGGGAGGGAGGCTGGATGACTTAAGGCAAGAAGGATCTCCTGCCTCACTCCCAGCCCAAGGTGACAGGAGCTTAAGGCGATCATGCAACTTAAATTCACCTTGTAGAGCATATCCCAACCCCTGCACTTTTAGGCTCTTTGTCCAGACTGCTTAGCCCAGGATCACCAGTGGGAATCTTAGGGGGCCTTAAAAAACATCCTCCAGAAGACCTCAGAGCCCAGCTTCTCAGAAACTAATGTCTCAGGCTGCAGTAACAGAAGCTCAGCTCTCACAGCAAGGGAGGGGAAAGTGCTCAGTCCTCCAGTGTGTCTGAGGTCATCCCAGGCCTCTGGCCCTGGACAGTCAGGCTGGGGAGGGGCCTGGAGAGTGACTGAAGGGGTGGGGTGGGTATCCTGGAAAAGAAGTCTTGGGGAGGGGCTGGAGGGCCCCTGTCCAACGGACTCAGCATTGGGGGGTAGAGGGTTTAGTAAAGGATTTGTCCCTTGGAATTCCAGACAGCAAGATATGACTCTTTATCCCCAACTGACAGATGAGAACACTGAGGCCAAGGGGCATCCTGACCTTTCCAGTGCACCTCTGGTGAGTAGGTGTATGCTAGGCTGCCCCTTCCCTGACCAAAAAGTCCTCAGTAAGGCACACAGAAATGACGTTTGACCTCCGACAGCCCTCCCTGCCTGCATCCTTGTTCCCTCCCTCTTTCCTCCACCCAGCTGCCTTTTACAATGTAAGTCAGACCAGGTCACTGCTCTGCTGAAAGTCTCCGGTAGCTGCCGTAACACTCAGAGGGAAGGCAGAATCACTATCGCCAGGGATCAGACCAGCCCATGTACCAGTCCCCCACGACCTCCACTATCCCTCCTCCACACTGTCTCCTTCCCTGCCTTTACCTTTACTACTTCTACCTCTTTCGCTCTAAACAGAAGCCCCACGAGGGCAGGCATGGTTGCCCGCCTTCTTCCTGCTCTTTCGTCCGTGCCGGGGAGACCCTCAGCCCTTGCCTCAGCCTTTGGATTGGGACTTCAGGACTCGGCAGTGGCTGCACGCCTCTCCACAAGGGGGCGCTTAGACATTTCCTTTGTTTTGATGGTCCTCTTAGCGCAAACTGGCCAATCTAAGCTTCACAGAAAAAAGCGAAAACAAATGGAGTTTCTGTGTCCCGATTTCTGTGAGTGTCTGGGACTCCTGAGATCCAGCATGACGATCCAGGCTCAGAGGAATGGGCAGCCTGGCTTTGTCCTGCTCCTCCAATGCTGACTCAGGGCTGAGTGGCTGGCGCAGACAGCTCTCACCCACACTACAGGGTGAGTAACGTGCCTGCGTTTTCACACGGTGTGAGAATTAGTTGAGATAATACATGAAGGTGCTTGAAGTGGCACCCGGTCCAGAGCTGATGCTCATTCGATAGTTTTGTTATTGTCCCAAATGCTCCTGCTATTTCTATCCCTCCCCCTTTTAGAGCGGGGTACCGCATGCTCCTTGATGACCCACAATGCCACGACACCCCTGAATCTCATATCTGGCAGGATATGAGATATGAGGACATATGGGGGTTCTGGCTGCTGTACTCTCTCTGGAGATGCAAAGGGACCCCTCATCTCACCTTTGCCCACCCACCCCCCGCCCTGTCCCTGTGTTCCCTCCTCACCTTGCCTGTTGTGGTGGGCGCCGGGGGTCCCGGGGGCTGAAGAACAATCAGGTCTGGCCCCATGCAAGTGTGCGGCAGCTGAGCCTGGTAGCGATGCAGCAGAGTGTTCAGGATGCTGGATTCGTTGACACTGACCAGAGAGGCCAAGTCCTCAGCCTGGTCCAACTCGGGAGGGTTGGTCTATAAAATATCATATAGAATTATGACTCTCTAACACACACACACACACACACACACACACACACACACACACACACACCCCACAGCCCTGGGGAGCTGTGTGCTAAAGACCAGAACAGAACCCAAGGACTCTGACAAAACCCTACAAATGAGATAGGAGCACCCCTTCTCCTTTGCCCTCTGTGTGACCTGAGAGCCATCCCTCTCTTCACCCTACCCAGCCTCCCATGCTCCCTGCCTCACAAGAGGAGGAGCTGCTAAGGCAGAGATGGCAAGATTCAGAGACCCTTCTGTATCTCAAACACCACAAAGATCTGGGTGGGGCTGACCTTTAGGAGGTGCACACTGGGTGTTGTCGGGAGCTCGCCGTGTGCACCGTGACACCAGGCACAAAGGCCAACAGTCCGAATGAGCCAACCTGAATCGCTGCCATCATGCACTGGGTTCTAGGAAGTATGCCCAAAGCCAGCCAGAAGCAAGGACAGCTGTAACTTCTCCTTGGGGCAGCTTCTCAAAGGCTTCCAACCAGTCTTTCCAGTTTCAGTGAGTTTTCTGGGGCTAGGTCAAGGCTAAGGCCTCTGAGGGGTCAGCCTTTCTTCCGAGGGCAGGGCCTCTCCCACCTCCCACTCCCAGTGGGAATGGAGGGTTTGGGTGGGCAGAGAAGGAGTGGGGAGGGACGAAGAAGAACGAACCCCACATGGAGCCCTGGAGGAAACACTTTCTCAATTTACACTATGAGGGATGGAAAGGATCAGAGAGGGAGGGCCTTCTGTTTGATCACAATTACACTCCAGCTTATCCTCAAATACATTTATGGTAAGCTCCAAAAATTATGCAAAATAATTGAAAAAGCAAAACCAAAGCAAAAGTTGATGCCAAAAAGATGGCTTTTGGAACCTATGGTGTGGTTAATGCAAGCAGCAAATTTGGCTGAGTTCCTTGACATGCTTTGTAGCATGATTAACAATGTCCATAAACTGCGCCAAGAACTTGCGGTTCTAAGAACTGACATTCCATGTCTCTTAATGCTCCTGCATAAAGGGGACACACTGTGGGGAAAAGTAATGACCCCTGAACAATATAGCTTCAGCAGAGCAATGCATTCATAGTAGTGGTCCATATAACCTCCTCCAGGGCATCGAGCCAGAGAGGTATGTGCAGTCACATAGGAGAAAATCTTCTGCAGAGATGAAGGAAGATGTGAAACAAGCAAGAAGTGGGAGGGGGCTCACCCGATGAACATGCTCCTCATCCACCTCAGTGACAGTTTTGTCCGCATCAATGCAGAGCCGTACCCTTCCTGCGGGCAGGTCGGCTGTTCCCTCATCTGGTTTCAGCACCGTTGCTGGTGGACGGGAAAACAAGGGAGGAGAAACAGGCTCTGAGCTGCTGAGCCAGGCCAGATTGGGGAGAGGGGATCTGGAGCAGTCAGAAAGAGGCAGCATCCTCTCCCATTGGGCTTATTTACATGACAGTCCTAAATTGTGACCCCAAACCATTTGAGGACAGACAGCAGGTCCCACTCACCTTGGGCTTTTATCAACTAAAACAGTGCCAGGCACAGAATAGGCACCCAGATGGCTGGGTACAGTGACCCATCCCATACTAGACCTGGGGTGGCAATCAATGGCATACGGGCTGCCAATTCCCTGTGCAGTACCCATGACAGACATCACTAATCAAATCACTCTTCCCAGCTGTGTTCTCACTGGGACTCACAGTCACTTCTCAGTAGAGTGTGGTCACCAGACACAACTAATCAACAAAAGTGGGCTCGTGAGATGAAATCTATTTGTCCACTTGCACTAGATTCTGAGTTCCTTGAGGAACCAAACAATGTGTGTTGCATTAATAAATTAGTTAAATTGCTAATTACCAAGTCTCAGAGGTTTTTGAAAACAGTACCCAGTATACCAACTGCTAAAGGCAAAATGACCCTCAACTACCGCCACCTCCATTACCCATCGCCTTTCTCCCCAAACAGTAATCAGACCTGGCAAACATGGCAATCGGCAAGAGGAAAAGCCAAGCCACTGCAAGAGGAAAAGACTTCACTCCCACCAACGGTGTTATCCCTTAATTACCAAGAATAAATCCATCCTTCTGAACCAGCCAGACCTTCTCTGCCTTGTACCATCTGTCCTCGAGAGCCTGAGGGCAAGATCACACCAATTAAACCAGCAAAATGACACTTTCATCCCTTTCCCCATGCAAGTTTCTTATATGGAGGTTTCTTGCAGTGTGGTCTAGGATCACCTAACTCAGAATCTTGGAGGGGCCGGGGGTTGCTTATTTAAATGTAGGTGCTGGGGTCTGCCCCTGTCCTGGGAAGCGCCACAGAACCTGTATTTTGAATGAATCATTATTTATGCTGTTAGAAGCTTGACAACAATCATTGGCACCCATTAAGCTCAGCCCAAGGGGATCTCTCACATCATGGGGAACTCCTTTTTGGGCAATCGTACCCCAGGACAGGTGCAGTGGGGTCTCAGGATCACTGCTTGGGAAGGAAAAAGTGCTCGCTCCCTCCTCTGGGCTGCCCACCCCTCTCCACGCCACTGTCCCTCATGTCCACTCCCAGGGGTGGTCCTTCCCATTCTTCCTTTTCTGGGGGCTCCCGCCTGTCCCTCCCCACTCCCAGCACTGTAGCCCCCTCACCTGGTCCGAGTCTCCGCTCTGGCCTCCTGTGCCCCCCTCCTGCAGGGCTGGCCCTTGGCTCTCCTTCTGGGCCTCGGGCTTCTCAGGCTGGCTGTGCAGAGCGGGCTGTCTGGCTTCTTCGGGCTCCTTCTGCAGGGCTTGGGCCCCACCGTCCTCTCTCGTGCAGGCCTCCTCCGCTTCCGGCCCTCTGCTCCCGGGCTGGCCCTCCTTCCCAGCGGCCCCTGGGGGCTGCCCACCTGCCTCCACCTGCTCGGGGACTTTACAGTCTTTCTCGGTCTCACTCTGAGCCTTACCTGACTCTTGGGACTCTTCCTGGCGTTGCCCTTCCTGTCCTATCTCACCCTGGGGCTCACCTGCTTTCCCCCTCACTCCCAGACCTTCCCTCACCGCCGTGGCCACCGGAGGGTCACCGGCCTTGTCTGCCTTACTTAGGAGACTGCCGTCTCTGGCCTTCTGAGTCTGGAAACCGGCCCACTGGCTCTTTCTGTCCAGAGACGCTCCTAACTTCTTCGACTGGATTTGGGTTCCAACCCGCTTCCCTTCACCCCCTGCATCTTTGGAGACATTTCCCTTTGCCATCTTGTTTGGGGGTTCCCTTCCCCCCTTCCCTGCTATCCCTGGCTGACCCCCCTCACCTGGCCCCTCTTTGCCCTGAGGCTCACTCCCCTTCAGCCCTTTGGTCTGGGGAGCCCCATCCCCTTCCCCCACTGTGCATGGAGCCTTCTCAGCTTTAGTCGGTAGCACAGTTCCTGGGTCCCCGAGAGTCCCAGTCTGGGTCTTCTCAGCCTTCGGGGCCGAGACCTCAATGTTTCCCTGGGGAACAGGAGGAGTCCCTGGGGTCAGCCCCTTTTTTTTCCCCCCAGGGTCTGTGGCCTGGGGTGGAGTCACACAGGCGGGGGGATCACGGGGTGGGGTCCTCTGCTCCGGCTTGGCTGAGTCCGGGTCCAGCTTGGCCACCATCAGCAGCACATCGCCCCTCCTCACACCCCTCTTGAAGGGCAAGGGCTTTTTGGCTGGGGCCTCCTTGGGGCCTGGCTCCTGGGGCTTCTCATGCTGGACACCGGTTATCAGTGCAGGGTCCTTGGTGACGGCCCCCTCGCTCTCCTTGCCCAGAATGTTTGAGTTCTGGGGGGAGCTGGGCTGGTGATTTCCAGATTTGTTGTCACCGCTGGACTTGCTGTTAGGTTGGACAGCAGATGTTTCCGGGGTCTAGAAGAGACACCACCATCCTAGTCAGCTGCTTGCAGACCGACAGTTTGGCCTTCATTCATTCACTCACCCATTCATCTATTTGCGCATCCATCATTCATCTGTAAGATCTGCCAGTCACTATCCAGGCACTGAGCTGAGCCCCAACACCCTGACTTGGCCCAACCAAAGTCAAGTCACAAAGTAGAAGAGAGTGGACTTTGGAGCCCAAAAGACCCAAGTAAAACTCCTGAGGCTGCCATTCACTCACTGTGTGATCTTAGGCAAACTGCTTGTCCTCTCGAAACTTATTTCCTTTAATGAAGGGGAGAATGGTTTTCCTGGCAGGGTGAGCATAAAGATGCAAGCTAAAATACAGAAACTGTGTCCAGCCCACGGTTAATCCTCAGGAACGGTAACTGCCACTGCTTTTATTGTCACTGTCATTATTAATTCTGCCCTGACTCTTCCTGCTGGACCAGGAAGGGAGGGGAAGGACTCGGGCCTGTCATCAGAAGATCTGTCCTGGTCACAGCTCTTTCCGGCTGAATGACTACACACAACATCGTCTAGCATCTAAGCTTCAGTCTTTCCTAGGTGGGAGCAGAGCCCACCTGACCATCCAGAGATCAGACTTCAAGTGGGTGAGATGTGGAACAGCACTTTGGAAATCACAGAGAACTGAGGAAGCTGAGCTGCTCCTACTTCTGGGCCTGGCCCCCTTTCCACACTTCCCATTCCAGGGGAGCGTCCTGGTTTCTGCCCCTGAGGTCCTCTACTCTTGCATGACCTACATACTTGGGGTCTCCACTACCTGCTCCTGTACCAGACCCTTTTAGTGCCTTGCAACTCAGCCCTTCAGCCCTCTGTCCTCATTCCAGCATGGCTGTGGCTCCCAGGACGGGCCTGGCCTCTGTCTCTGCAGACAGAGCTCATGGGCAGCCCTAGCCAGCTGCCTGCCTGCACGACCTGGCCTAGCCTGGATTCTTCCATCTGGGACATACTAACACCAGCCTCCACACACCTGTGCCTGGGAATATGGAGTTCTCACCCTCTTCCTGCACCAGCCCCAGGAGTGCATTGATTCTACCCTGCAAAGTTTCATGTCTGTTTCTCCTTTCCCAAAACCAGGTCTACTGTCCCTCATCTGAGCCACTGCCACAGCCTCTGAACTGGGTGAATTGCTGTCTGTCATTTAAAACCCCATCAGAAGATTTTGGCAGCTGCCTACGGCCTACAGGACAATCGTTCAGCACCATCACCTTCAAGTCCTCAGGGGGTACCCCTGTCTTCACTCTGGTCTCATTCTCTGCTTTCCCCATACTAGGCATCTCCCACCACACCTGACACTTCCTGCTTCTGTGCCTTTGTTCATGCTGAGCATGCTGCCTGGAACATACTTTCCCTCTCCACTCCACGATCTGCTACTCAGCTTTTCACACCCAGCTCAAATGTCTACAAAGCTTTGCCTGAAAACTTAATCAGCAGTTGTCTCAACTGCCTGCACAGTCCCAGAGCACGGGGTAGGGCAGCATTTGCAGCAATGACCACAGCCTGCAACCCCCTCAAGCTCTGAAGTGTCGCCCTCTCCTGTTTTAGGTGTAGTTGCCACAAGATCACAGGACGTTCGTCTTTGCAATGATGATGATCACGATGGCGATGATTCCAGCTGTCGTTTAAAGATCCCTAACAATGGCCCTACATCACCATTATGCTGCATCCTACTTAACCCTCATAAGAACCAAGTCAGGTAGTTTCTGAACTTCTCCCTGTCCTCCAGGTAAGTGAACAGAAAGATATTAAGTTAACCAAGAGACCAAACTGGAATGTTAAGTCACACAGGACCTTCTGCTGCATAGTAACAGCCTTACTTTTCTTTCTAGAATCTTACTAACTGGAATCTCCTGGAAGCTTTCACAAACACTGATACTTTGGCTTCACCCCCAAGAGGCTGATGTAGTTGTTCTGGATTGTGGCTTCAACGTGCAATCAGGCGAAGGCCCGTGGCCTAGTCGCTCAGTCTGCCCTTCTGGGGCCAGGCAGAGCATAGCTTTGGAAAGGAGATTGGTTGCACTTGGAAAATCCTACCACCATCTACCTCACTTTGAAAAGTGAGTCAGTGCCTTATTTTTAACTAAACCACTATGGAGGAAACAGTAATGTGGAGATGGGCCCAAAAAGGAACCAGTGCCAGCTATTCTACCTCCCACCCATCCTGGCTTAGGGTGCTCAGCCACCAAAGACCTCATCCCCCCTGCAGCCACCTTGCATATAAAGGAAGCAGCACCCCTAAAGTCACTGAGGCTGAGAGGAAACTCACAGCACATCTATTTTATGATGAACAAACTGAGGCCAAGACAGGAGAGAGACTTGACCTGGACCACATAGAAGCTGTGGTCAAAGCTGGAACCCAGTTCTGCCGATATCCTATATGGCTCTCTGTCTATCCCTGTGTTAGTCCAGCTTCAATCTGCCACTGGTCAGTGGCCTTAGGAGAGCCAGTTCGGCCCACCAAGCCTCCTTTCTACTCCTGCACAGTGGTGAGGAATTCTAATGGCTCCTGTAAGGGAGAGCAATGAAATGGTTATACTGGGGTAAGGAGATAGTGTCTGGAGCTATTTACTGACTGGGATAAGAAAATTACATTGGCAGGGCTACCAGGACTTGCTGCCTCGCAGGGACATGTCCTGAAGCTGCCCTCTCCAGCCCCAGGGACATCTCGGCGCATGGCCCAGACACCTGCTGTGGCCTGAGGCCCGTCCATCCACACCTTGGCTCAAAGCCCCTGTCCAGGCCCCGTGGTGAGCCTGTCCCTACCCTTGCTTGTTCTGCTTCCTAACAGCGGTGTGTGCACAGCGACGCCAACACAGCCTATGGCCTCATCACACCCTTTCCTCCCCAGGTCTCTCACTCCGCAGACCTCCATCCACCTTCCTTCCTGTTGGGGTGCCACTTAGTAAGTCAAAAACTAAGCCCCCCTCCGAGCCCAAGCTCCCAATATTTGGGAGGCTTGACTAGATAAAGGAAATTGACACAGTTGCTGCGAGAAACAGGCCATGAGACTGATCCTTTTGACCACGAATGCAGGAGCAGAGCATTCTGTGTCAAAGGTCAATGTCCAAGACCAGACATCCCAGCAAATAACTGGCCCAAACCGATTCCCCCAATCATGAAAAGCCCACAAAAACAGTTTATAAAAGGGAGCCCCAAATCCTTCTTTGTGTGCAGATCTCTTCTGTCTAACCCCAATAAATCTGCCTTTTCTGTTCTCCACTATGTCTCTGGTGAATTCTTTCAACCCTGGGCCTCTAGCCTCACCCCAATATTTCTCTCCACTACTCTCCCCAGTTTGGCACTTCCACAGACTCTCATCTGGCTCTGCTCTATCTGGCCTCACACCTCACCCTCTCTGGGCCTCAGTCCCCACCTCTCCTAAGTGGTTAGAATCCCACCCACCCCACTGCTGCCCAGGGCCAAAGGAGCCCACCAGCAGCAAAGGGAGCCTGTCTAGTGACAAACAAGGCTAGTGACGTTTCAACATGGCCTGACCACAGCCGAGGGGGTGGACTCTGCGCCCCAAAAATACCTGGGTCAGGTCTGTCCTCCCTGTCACCCTGTTCCAAAAGACTTGGCAGGTGCTTCAGCGGCTGCTCATCAGCAGCTGGAGGGCTTCTCTGATGTAGCAAAATCTTTGTAATAGGACAGGTGCAGGCATGTGGGGTGCTGGCTAGGCAAGCAACAGCTGAACGGGAGGGGAAGGAGGAGCCGGGACAGCCCTGGGCCTCAAACCAACATCAGGCCCTGAGGCCTGAAACTCTCAGCCAGAGTGCTGCAATATTCACCCTGCCTCAAGGGGGCACCGGAGACACAGGAAATGCCCTTTTCTGCCTCACACAGTGATACAGCCCAGGGCTCCAAGCCTGCCTGCCTGGGGTACAGACTCATCCTGCAGGGGCCTCCTGCTAAGGAGCTGGGGGAAAATGCCAACCAATCAGAAAGGAAGAGAGCTGACGTGGGTACTGAGGCCCCCACCTGCCACCTGTGCCAAGCATGGACATTGGCTTGTGGCCTCCCTGAGGCACTCATGGGAGGGACCTAGGAGAGCATGGCAGTTGGAGGGTGAACCATCTGGTATGGAAAGAATTCAGTATTACATCACTCAATACAACTTGCACCAGTGAGCACCAACTGAATACTTTTTCTGCTAAAAGTGAGTAAACTCCTGCTTAAAGTTAGCTAATATCTTTATATTAGTCCCTTTGCTATATTATTATATTAGTTCCTTTGCTGCAAAAGCATGGGTAAAATGAACCCCTAAATCATACATCAGCTGACATCATTCATTCATTCATTCGTTCATTCATTAAAAACACATTTGTTGCACACTCACTGCGGGCCAGGAACCATGAAGGCTGTTCAAGATACACAGCAAAAGAGAGAGAGGGCTATTATTCTCAAGGAGCTTCTAGACAAACAGGTCATAGGACCGAATAATTATTATGCTGACCACATTAAAAAAGGCACAGTTGGTCAGAATTAGAAGAAAGTAGGCAATGGGACAGTTTTCCAGAGAAGTCTTATTTGAGCTGGGTGTTGAAGGATGCATAGGAGTACAACAGATCAAGTTGGGGGGAAAAAGGCATTCCTCAAAACAGGGACATAAGAGCAAAGGCAGACTGGGACAGGACTCCCAGGAGGCTCACAGAACAGGATGCGGGGTCTGGACAGGCACCTAGTCCCCTTCATGCAGAGTCACTCACCTCTCTTTCTGGAGAGGCAAGTGCTGCTGTCTGTTTCTTGCGTCTCGCTTCCTTGGATTCTTTCTCAGTCTCCCGGACCAGTTGCCTAATAAAGCCTCCTGGGATGACAGAGAAAAGGGGAGGGGGCGAGGATGGTGGCGGGCTCTTGTCCTCTTCCCGAATCTGTTTTGTGGAAGCAAGGGAGAGAGCTCAGTGAATGAATCAGTGGGGTGATAGAGCTGGGAGGAGCCCAAGGAGGACATATATGAACAAGTCCATGTAAAAGAAGCCACGGCAAAGTCAGTGAGCCTCGGAGGGCTCCAGGAGACCTGGGCAGCATGTGGAGGAGGAATGCACATGCAGCAGAGCTTGCTCCACTCAGTATGATTTCACCGGGGCCAAACTTCCTCATAATATGAAGCGGGACCACAGAGGCCATTGGTTTCCTTCTTGCTTCAAAGGGAACTTTTCCAGTTTCCAGAAGGGATCACCCAATTCTCTGCCACACCTCAGTTTGCACTTAATAGAGCTGATTAGCCAATTAATTGCTGCATGCCAGGGACGTGGTAAAATAGGGAAGGGCATGCAGATCTGGCTTCCAGCCCCATGGTGACAGCCCAATGTCCCAGTACTGTGGGACATTGGTGATCCTTAAACCAGGACCTGAGCAGCTCGAGGCTCCCCCAAGACCAGATCCTAAAGTCAGCAGGCTGGACTTTGGCATTTTAGCCCTGAAATGTGATCCAGGCCCCAGCTCGCTGGACTTGGGTTACAGTTGAGACCCTGTCGCCGGCCACAGGAGCTGAGGCATGAGACTGGCTGTCACCAACCGGGTGTGTCCTTAGCCAGCCTCACTGTGACTGCTCATGAGGAAAAAATATACGTATCTCCAGCACTACTATGGAAGAGCTACATACTGGTTCAAAATTAGCTCCTTATCAGGGTCCTCTGTGTGTGGCTGGCAAAGACGTGCTCTCTGCAGCCCAGTTGATGAAGGGGGAATCCAAAGAGATAAGAAAGGCCCGGAGACAAAGCAGAGGCCATGGGAACTGTCTGCTCAATGCAGACCTCTGTGCAGGAAGAGAGGAGCAGGGGACTGGGGAAGCTGGGCTCACATGTGCACACCTCTCCCTCCCCGTGACACCGAAGCCTGCTTTGCACATGAGAGTGACTCTTAAGGCCCCCTCAGTCGGCGTCATCCTCGGCCTCATTCAGCATGACTCTCAAGGCTCCACTCAGATCACTGCAGCAAGGGCAGAGACAACAGAAAAGAAGCTTCTCCCCCACCCCACCCTGCAGCCTCCAACTCTTCAAATTCCATGCACAAATGTGGGATGAGAGTGGAAGAGAGAAAAAGCATCAAAGAGGCAGGCCTTCACTATCTTGTGGAAAATACAAAAGAGGAAAGACTAGAGAGAGAGCCCCTTGGTGTCTCCATGGTGACAGAAGGTAGGGACCACAGAAACCTACCCTGTGGCACAGCCTGGCAGCCAACAGCTCTACCACTGGCCCCCCCAACTCTTCCTCTCACATAAACCCCCAAGCTCATCAGAGCTGCCATGAAAGGGGGCCCCACCACCTACTGCTACTGGGTACCGGCAAAGAGTATGCAGGCAGGTGCGGGAAGAGTGAAAGGCCATGTGCTAATGCCCAGCAGGGGGCAAGAGGCCGGGGCTAACCAAGCTGGCTGGGAGGAGGTGGAAGGTGGGACTGGACATGCCACTGGCAAGCGCGGGCTGTCAGACTCTCAGCGCTAGGTGGGAGGGGATAGCCCGGGCCACTCATGCCGTGACGTGTCCTCCACCGTCCCGTCAGCCCCTGCAGCTGCAGCCCCAGCCCCGAGCATCACTTTCCTTCTGTTCCCACAGTGCGAGGCGTGATGAGATGGCCATGCTGAGTCAGTGCCGGGCTCCTGAGATGAGATGAGATGGCGCTTCCTGCCAGGCAGCACTGAATGAGGTTTTATGGACACAGTAGCGAGTGAAGGGACACAAGACTGACACATAGAGACAGTGGGGAAGAGAAGAGAGACAGATTAGCTTAGAGGAACTGCCCTGTTCCCACCCCCATCAATGCCATAAACAGTTCACTGTCATTAATTCCTGGAGGGGGGGGTCTAGCCATGGAGTGGACAGTGCCCTGAAATCCTTTCCCCTGTCCCCTACAATTTAACTTTTTGTTGAGATATAACACACCAGAAATGTACATAATTATAGGTGTACAGCTCACACACAAAGGATATAACTATGTAATACATAAAGGATTCTAACTATAGAAACTATACCCTGATCAAATTAAAAATATTTTACATTTTTTAAATGAAAAATGTCAACAACAATTTAAATTAAAATTATTCAAAAATCTAAATTTCCTTTCATTTAAAGTATTTTACTGGTGAAACATTCAAGCACAGGCAAATCTAATCACTGGCGGAAGTTGGAGGAGATGTCAGATTTAGGCTAGGATATTTCTGGGGCAATGCAAATGCCCTACATCTTGCTGTGAATGATGGTTTCACTAGGACATCATATGCAAACATTCATCTAGCTGTACTTCAATTAAGATTGAAAAATATTATTGCATGAAATCCTATCTCAATTCAAAACATACACAGACCACTACCAGCTCCCTTGAACCTCCCTCATGCCCGCTCCTAGTAACTATTTTCCCAAGGGTAACCATGGAATAGTGGGGTTTTGTTTGTGAGGGAGCAGTTGGATCCACACCTTGACCATGAAAATTCAGAAAGGGCAGGAAACCAGAACCGTAAACTGGCCCAAGTCTTTGGGAAATGATTTATCATCACATTGAGAACCTTAACAAATGTTTATAACTTTGACCTAGAAAACCCTCTTCTGGAAAACAAGTTTGAAGACGTAATCCTAAACCAGAAAATTTCATCACAAATTTTGTTGCTTGTAGCAGTAAACAAAAACAATAAAAAGGACACAACTTAGGTGTCCAATAACTAGTGAATGCCAAGTAAATCAGAGTGCATTCAACTTGAAGAAATACTATGGATCCACTGAAAAGGGGGGTTAGGAAACATTTTAAAACAGCTATCCAGGTTTCCCCCACTACCAAAAAGTAGTGCTCCTATGAAATCTTTCATAAGCTGAAATGGTGTAAAGCAAAGAAGCAATTACCATTCATGTATATGGAGACATTTTTTAGTGTTCTCAGAACCAAAAAATAACCTATTAAGCCATATTAAAGAGCATGCAAATCCTACCTACTATAACACTAGCACATAGTAAAAGCAGGCTGGAGCTGATATAAATTGACCTGAATAAAGCATTTTCCAAGAAAGAAGCTGGGCAATGCCACACTTGCTGCTTGGGGTGCACGCTACCCCTACAAAGGCTGCTGCAAAACACTAGCTGATCACTGTTTTTTATTTCACCTGGTTTTGTAAAAGCAAAAATTCCCTTCAATTTTCTGTTAGCAAAAAATGGACAGTAATAGAGGAATGCAGGGGATACCTGTTGAGACATCATTTCTATGCCGGTTACAACATTTGCTCATGTAAGTATACAGTGATTTTTAAATAAATTTACAGCATTTAAAAAATAAATTTACAAAGTTTGCAACTGTCACCACAACTGTATCACTCCCCAGAAACGCCTCATACCCATATGCAGTCACTAGCTGTTCCACCCACGCCCAGCCAGAGACCTTCCTACCTCTGCACGGATGTCCTCTCCTGGCCAGACAGAGTGTATCACTTTTACATATGGCTTCCTTCACTTTGCATGTTTTTAAGGTTCACCCACATTGCTGACTAGGTTCCCCGTGTGGACATCCCCTATTTGGCTGATTCATTCCCCAGTTGATGAACACTGGTGGTGTTTGCACTGAGGACCAATATGAGTAACGCAGCTAAGCATAGTCACCAAAGCCTCCGTGTGCTTCTGTTTTTATTTCTTTTAGACCCTCCCTAAAAGAGGCGCTGACATTCTTAAAATGTTTGACATTTTAAGAAATTGCCAAAGGGGCTGCACCCTTTCCCACCCCACCTGCTGGTGCGGGAAGCAGCTGGGTAACACTGGAAACTGCGTGCGCAGCCCCGCGCAGTGAAGACGACAGCTCAGCACGGCACCCACGAAAACTGTCCAAAATGCACAAGAATAAAGCACTCCACGTAGAAATTACACCCAACTAAAATTACACCAAGATCTTAATGGAGATGGCCCATGTGGAAGAACGAGGTGGGCTGGGCCTGTCCTCTGGGCACGGGCCTCCCCGTCCAGCCCTTCCAAAAGAGGCACACCCCGCCCGGCAGGCCCCAGCTGTCGGCGCTGCCGGCACCCAAGAGTCTTCGAAGGCCTCGTTGGCCTGCAAGTAGCCGCTGTCCGTGACATCCGTGACATCCCTGAGAAACCGGCTTGGGCAGCGGTCAGGGAGCTCCGCCTGTGCGAAGACAGCAGCACACCTCGCAAGCAAGCGGGTGAAGAGACCGGGGGCCAGGAGCGCGGAGCCCCCGCCCATCCTCTCGCGAGAGCCGAGAGCCAAGTCCCGCTCCCACCTCGCCTTGTGAGACATCGCTTGAGGCTTGAATCAGCCCAGGAGTGTTTGCCCCGGAGAAATCAATGAATCGGGCGTGTTCTTGGGGAGCTGGTCACGAAACATTTACCAGCACGTGACTGGTTGAGACCCCAGTGCTCCTACAGGGCCTGGAAAGCAGGAAACCTCAAGATCCAAACATCCAGGAAGGGACATTTCATCTCTGATGAGGCCACTTCACCTGAGACCCTGGAAGGTCCAAGTGACCTTAGAAACCCAGCCAAGTGCAGCCAGAGTCTGTGCCTTCAGAAAAAGCCCCCACAGTATGGCACCTCAATTTGCAGAGGGCACGGGAAGCTGGACAGAGGCCAGATCTTTGGGAAGAGGTGAGGGCCAAAAGACCCCCTCCCCACTCATCCCTTTGGGAGACACTGGCAAAGCCCCTGAGTGACACACAGCGAGAATCTGCTCCGCTGCAGGGAAGCAGGGCCTGGGTTATGAATAGGCCTCACGTGAGGTGGCCTCACTGGCCAAGGTCTCCCCTTCCCAACCAACCCAGGCCTGGCCAGCGTCTACTGCCCAAGAACTGCCCTCAGTGTCAAGGCTCTAGGGAATTCTGGCCATGGGTCTGGGCTGTCCTGGAGGGTCACAGTACATGGAGACTGTGAAAGGGAGCTCAGTGCGGGAACCTTTACTTACTGTGGCCTGGCCCCAGGCGCTCTAGGCCAGCCCCACTGACCCAAGAGCCAGAAGCCAATCCTTCTGGGGAGGTTTTGTCAAGCCTTAATTTAAGCAAGTGTTCTTATCACCACATTCCCTTCCAGGCCTGACTCTCACACCTGCTTCATCAGTTGCTGTTTTAAGCCTCTGAGGAGGCCCCAAGTGCTGGGAATTCGTGGTATAAAGTCTCAAGTCTTCCCTCACTGGTGAAGGAGGTTGGTGAACGGCCCCAAAGTCAGAGATGTCTTGGAACAGTTTTCCATGCATTCATGCTGGCTCTGGGGTACCCCTGGGGTCCCCAAGTCTTTCCCCTGGAGACCTGGTGTCTAGTTCTGACAAGCAGCCAGTCCTCTAGTGCCTTCGCCCACACCACATTAGAAACCTCCAAGTCTTTATAGGGAACTTCAGGCCCCTCAAAACCACTGCCCCTAATGACTCTCCCCCTTGCTCCTCCACATCGGTGACCCTGACATCCTGGATGGCTCTTCCAGACAGGTTCCCACCGCAGGGCCTTTGCACAAACTGTTCCCACTGCTTCAAATGCTTTTCCTTCTGCATGACTCACCTCCTTCTCCTCTCAATGACCCTGCCCTCACATTCCCATGTAAATTGCACAGAGTCATCCCTCCCCACCCCAGGACACCCCATCACCTTACCTTGCTCTTTTTCCTTCCAGGCCACTGAATCAGTGTCCATCAGACTGTATATTTTTTGTAGTTTCTGCCTGCCCCTACGGAACATGGCCCCCATAAGGGCCACATTTGCCATTTGGTCTGTTCACTTACGTAGCCTAGAATGACACAGGGCCTAGAATAGTGGTTAGCACATTCTTGGCTCTCAGTGCACATTATTGAATGACTGAATGAATGGATGAGGAGGAGGAGTGCAGCTGAGAAGGGACAGAGCAGGCGGTGGGCAGCCGGTGTGGTTGGGCTTTCCGACATCTCCCTGGGCTGTCTGCATCTGCATGTAGGGGGCAGCGTGTATCATGCCCAAGTTGATGTCCTGTCATCACCATTAGCCTGTGGGACTCCAGGAAGTTCTCTGAGCCTCAGTTTCTTAGCTGTAGAATGGGGGGAGGACACCCACATACTGCGCAGGTACTTGATCACTGGCACTGGCTCGCAATCATATTTTCAATTTCATTTGACTCCATGTTGGAAGCTGGCCCAACCCAAAACCAACCAATAATCCAAGAGGACCTACTATGTGCCAAGCACTGAGATAGAGCTTTAATGTAAGTTGCCCAGCCCCCTTCCATTCCTACTGGACCTGGTATTTCATTATCTTATGACCTCTATTGACTTTCATTCCTACGACAGCACCACCTGGGTGGCATCACTCCCATAGAGCAGACAGGGACTCAGAGAGGTTGAAGCACTTACCTGGGGTCACCCAGTGAGGTCAAGCTGAAAGCTGCCCCAGAAGTGTCTGACTTCTCCCACACATGCTCAAGGGCCAGACACACCTCCCCCTTGGTAATGTCAACACAAGGCCAATCTGAGAGCCCCAGGACACTCGGCAGTATCTTTGTCCTGGTGTCTTATTATGGACCCGTAGGAAGCTGGCTCAAGTAGGTACACTTAGGAGTAGGAGTGAGTACCCAAAGGTATTTATTTAGCATCTGTTCAGTATTTATTCAGCATCTGTTCAGCATTAGTCACAGTGCTGGGCATGTCGCTGTTTAGGGCCTAGGGGCATTAGCAGATTGTCTCAAGGTCACACTGCAGGGAGCGAGGATGACCTGGCTAAATCCTTGCTCCTTCTGCTTGACCCTCCTACTTTGGCAGTGGTGGCCACGAAAGCATGGTTGTTGATAACAGCATCTTATGTGCGTTGCTTTGAGCTGGGAATTCACATGGATTGTGGCATTTGCCCATCCCAGACACCCCCTCATAAGGCGGATTCTGTGAGGACCCCATCTCAGGGGACTCAGGTAGAGGGAATGGAAGGGCGGAGCTGCCTGTTGGACCCAGACAATCTGCTCATGGTCACATCAGGGCACTGGCTTCCCAGCACCGCCCTCGCTGTGCCTGTGCCAGCTCCCGAATGAAAACTACATTCCTGGGCCTCCGCTGCGCTGTAGATCTGTCGGCAGCAGCGACGCGGGTTCAACGCCCGGCCGGGGAGATTCCCACATGGCGCAGCAGACCTCTCCTGCCTCGCCCGCTGCTCCCCTCAGCAGTGTATTTCTGTCTATCTGTCTGTGCTGCTCCCCACTCTGTCTCTGGTGAACCCTCTCGCTGCCCCACGCCTCTGGCCTGTACCCCAGCTTGTATGCATAAATAAATAAATAAATCTTTAAAAAACTATTCTATCATATTTAAAAAAAAAAAAAAGAAAAACCACGTTCCTTCTTGCTAACCTCCATCTCTCGTATCCCACAGGCTCAGCTCCTCCATGACACCTCCCTCAGCGTGCCAGCAGTGCACCCTCACAGTCCTCCCTATTCTCTCCTCACCCACTCGCCCCCATCACCCTGCCCTCTGCTCCAGCAGCCAATAGCTGTGCGACCATGTGGTCCTTTCTCATTCAGTTTCACTGAGAATTCTGTCTTGTCCACAGTTCAGCGCGTGAGTGTAAGTTTACTTCCCAGAAAACTCACAAGGTCCCAGAAGCAGGCAGAAGGTGCCGGCCACTGTGAGAACCAGTGGGGAGCGAGGGTGCTCCAAAGAGACCAGCTGACTGCCTGAGACCTGGTTTCTTGACTGTGACATCAGAGGCCAGGCACACAGAATCAGAGACAGCAGGGAGGGAGCAGTGCTGGGAGAGAAGACGCCACCTGCAGTGCCTGGACTGGTGTCTTCTGTCTACCCCTTCAGACACAGCCTCAACCTCTCCAGCTTCTTGGTGGGGGGGCGGGGGCGTCAACTAAAGGGCATCCCCCACTGGCAGGAATCAGAGGGCATCTGTGCTCTCACCCTGCTGGGTGGCCGCTGTCAGCTGGCTGCCTCCCTTCACCAAAAACACCCTCAGGAAGCCTATCCACCCACTACCTCGCCTGCCTGCCAGCAGCCCCCTCCCCTGCCTCTTCTGGCCCAGAGGAAGTAACAGCACCTACTGTTGCTAGCGCCCCAGAGCCACAGCATCTGTGCATTTCTGGGTGGGGCGAATCCATTTCTGGATAAACCTTTTAAGCAGGGAGGACCATAGGGTGCCTACTGGAACTATTCACCTCTCCCTGGGATGAATGATGAATTTCAAAAACTGCCATGGGGACCTCCCTGGTGGCACAGGGGTTAAATCTCAGCTCTACCACCCGGAAGGCCTGAGTTCATCAGAGCCAGGGAGCTGGCCCATGTCGCACAGCAGACCTCTCCTGTCTCCCCGCCGCTCCTCTCAGCAGTGTATTTCAGTAGATCCTCCTCTCCTGCTCCCCACTCTGACTCTGGTGAATCCTCTCACCCCCTACACTGCTGGCCTACAACCCAGTTCTTCCATGCAAAAATAAATAAATAAAATCTTAAAAAAAAAAAAAAAGCTGCCATGGACAATATGTAAATGAATGGCCCAGCTGTAACCTTACAACTTTTTTGTTGAAACCAAGTAGAGAGCTGGATTTAGCTGGGGGTGGTCATTTGCTGATCCCTGTCTTGATGGTCACATTAAACCTGCCCCCCACCTTGGTATATAGTCCTTTTCCTGAGTGCTCTTTAAATGGCCCCAATAGGATGAACCAGTGCCAAGGTCTGAGTAGACAGCAGCCAGTGTCCCCAGAGAAGAAGGGCTGCCTGGGAAAGGTGGGGCAGGGGTAAGAGGAATGAGGTCACACCTCTGGCCTGCGAAAGCCTCACTTGGGATCTCATTTCTTCTTCCCAGGCAGCCCCAAGTCTGTAGGCTCATGGGACAGTAGGGGTCCTTGGCTCATCTTTCTATGCTTCATAGTAACCCCTCCTTCCTTCTTTAGCCTGCTTTGTGCTATAGGAGACTGACAACTAGGGCTTCTTTTTGACTACTTGTTGAGTTTGGGCAGTGGAAGGTTCTCAAAGGAGGCTTGCACGTGGGAGGGACTAGAAATAGGGTATGTGCCCCCCTCTTCACCCTGCTCCCTCCATATTAGGTATAGATTTTGGCAAAGGCTGTTTCTCCATCAACAATCAGAAGATCCTTGGGATGGTCCTTCTCCATGGACTCCCGTCACCCAACAGTCCCCTCTGTTCCCTTCCTCTCCTTGGCAGGACCCTGGTGTATCAGTTTCAACCAATTTGAGCAAGTAGGTTTTAACTCACATGTCAACTCTGATCTCTGATAAATGAATAGTTGCCATCTGGGGTGTTACATGGGAAGGACTTTGCGAGTGCTCTGATTGGTTATTAATGCCTGTTCTGGGCATGGGAGGAGGGAATTATGCATTATTGCTATCTATTTGCCATCTGTAGGCTAAGTGGGTGAAAGTGACTCTTCTTGGTCCAGCCCAGCTCACCCAGACTTTGAGTTTGGGGGCCAAAGAGCCCAGTGGTAATAAAAAAAGTGCTCTGCCCAACACCGAACCCCCTCACCTAAACAGGGAAAGAAAAGCCCACAGTCAACAACTACCTGAGGACTCAGCTCACACCCACAATTACCCACATTGTTCTGGAAGAAGAGGAAAGGGTGGAGGATGAGTGAGAAATAAGGAAGGGGAGGTTAATAGGAGTAAAGATAACTACTGAAGAGGGAGGGAGCATGTGAGACACTAGATGAGAAGAACAGAGAGAGGACAGCAGCGGGTGGAGGTAGACTGGTGTGCTCCATCCACCATCAGAGAGTCTCAGACTTCTAACCCCACTCACCAGGGATTTCCTGTATGGATAATCAATGAATTTCCTCTTGTTCATGGCCAATGATTGGAAACGAAGACATTTAGGGTCTGTACTAATAGCTTTTCTTCTCTGGAATCACAAAGCTCTCTGATGCCCTCAAACTAACTTTATCCTGTCCTGGCATCCATGGACCAGGTAAAGGGCCACAGCTTCTGATGGCAGCAGAACCAGAGTCCTCATCTTCCAGTGCCCTGCGTCTACCATTTTTGTCTCTTATCCATAGAAGATGGCCACATGCTTCCCCCAAATGTATTCTCTTAACGACAGATAACAAGGCTTTCCATATGTCAATTATCTCGTCTGCCCCCAGCTTCCTCATCGGGAGCCTCCAACCATTTCTCAGGTGAGAAAGTTCTCAGGGCTTGCGGATCCTTCAGAATGCCAGTCACTCCCCTGGGTGTTTCCCAGACTGCTTTCTGCAGCAGAAGTGGACACTCACACCACAAGAAGCTGCCCAGTGTGAACACACCTGGCTCTGTGGGCTGACATCAGCCCTGGAGGTCTCACACCTAAATATGGATCCCACTCTGCCTGTTCTTGAACCTCTCATGGCTGCAACTCCCCGATCTGTCAAATGATCTTTCTCACCCATTTCACAAGGTGGTGTAAGCACAGCAGGTCTTTAAGTAACACTGAACATTCCTTCAGGGTTGTTTCATTATAATGTGGATGAGAAATAAACAATCCCAGACAACAAAGAACTAAATGATGTTATTTAAGGACTTGCTATCGCTATGTCACAGTTTCCGAGAATTTATCGACAGTGTTGAGTAAGGACTAATTGTACTCATTGCTCCATAGACCTGGGAGCCATTATTAATTTTAATATAATGTCCTTTTGCCTCAACCATGTTCCCTATTTGACTCAGGTCAAGTTCCAGGTCAATCAAAATCTCCAAATTCTTTACACATCAGTGAGTGGCAAGCCAGTACCTCTCCACTTCACCCCACTTCCTCAAACACCCTCCCCCTGGAAGGGGAAAGGATAGAAGCTTCTATCCTTCTAGACTGTTCAGTGAGTATTTCTTGGAGAAATGATTAGAGAGGAAAGTCTTGGCTCCTCCAACACACTGTTTTGCCCTCTCCGTATCTGTGACTTGCTCTGCTTACCTAAATTGTACACATGCCCCTGCCATTCACTTTATAATCTGATGAGGTGCTGGACCTTACACATGGGCTTGTGGATTCATTCAGGAATTATCAACAATGTTTCTCTCAAATTCCAGTACTACTGATCCATAGGTGGATGCTGCCCGGAGTGTTCTATTGAGAAGGATCCCGAGCTATGCCTGGATTAGCGGACAGCTGGGCTATGATTGATTAGCAATGTCTGCTATGGGCACAAGAATAGTTACGGGTGGCACATGTACCAAGTGTTTGCCATTTCCAGTCTGGTGTTTCCCCCTTGCACAGACACTGGTCAGACACCTGCTAGGACTCTCCCCTGACTGTTTTTCAGGTTTGTGTGCTCCATCAAAAGGTATCTTCCTACCCGCGCTGTGCGGCTGCCTGCAGCTGTTTGTCTAATATAGCAGCCTCAATTAAAATTGAACTAGAGGAAAACTTCAACTTCTCAGTTGCATAAGCCACTTTTCGAGTGCCTTCTCGGCATATGTAGGTCTCATGGCTACCATACTGGACAGCACAGAAAGAACATTTCTATCATTATAGAAAGTATTTGACCCAGCCAGACTGGATTGGTGGTTTTCAATAGGCAGTGATCGTGCCCACCAGCACTCATTGACTATCCAAGAAATTCCTGGTGAGTGGGGCTGGGGCTCTGAGACTCTCTGATGGTGGGTGGAGTAGCCAGCCTGTCTCCACCCCCTGCTGTCCTCTGTTCTTCTCATCTCAGTGTCTCTCCTGCTACCTTCCACTTCCCTCCTTCAATAGCGGACATTTGGTAATACCTGGAGGTCATTTGAGGTGCCATAAGTAGAGAGGGGACATCTAGTGGGTTGGGGCCAAGTTTGCTGCTAAACATCCTACAGAAAAGGAAACTGGCCCAAATGCCACCCCAAATGCCACTAGGACTGAGGTTGAGAAACCCGGCTCTACAAGAGTCATGCCAAGTGGAGAGGAGCATTAAGGGGAAAAGAGCAAAATCATCTTGCTTCAAATTGATGTGACACGGAAAGAAAGAAGAAATGAGCCCATCACTGTTGACAAAAGCGCAACAAGAGAGAAATTCCTGGACCCATCGCCACTTAGTCGCTCCATAGCCCTGGGTAAATCCTGTCTGATCTGTTTCCCCCTGGAAATTGATGAAACCAGAACAATGTCACTCCCCTTGGTTATCAATAGAAAGACTTTGTTTTCTGCCCCTGTGTCTCCCTCTCACTCGACAGCTAATCCAGTTGCCCTCCTGAAACTGAAATTTAAACCTCAGCTGATACCCAAGAAACAGCTGAAAACGCACTTTGTCTTTTAAGGCTGAGATAAATTGCCCTGGGGACACGGGACCTTGAAACTCCAGTTTCCCTGGCCACATATTTGGTAAACCCACATTGCCAGTTCTCCAAACCTATAGTTTTTAAGAGCAGTTAAAGAGTCACAGTGAGAAGTAAAGCAGAAAAGGGAAATTAAGGCACTGGCTGAGTCAGCCCTGGGAGGAGATGACTGATAAAATTGATGGTAATGTCTCTGCATCCTTCGTACTGAGTGTGTGTGTGTGTGAGTGAGTGAGAGAGAGAGAGAGAGAGAGAGAGAGAGCACAAGAGAGCGAGAGCGAGAGAGAGAGAGAGAGAGAGAGAGAGAGAGAGAGAGAGAGAGAGAGAGAGAGAGGAGAATGAGAGGTATTTGCTGCATGGTTACAAAACCCTTGTTGGTACTCATTCCAAGAAATTCATGTGTTTAAAAAAAGTTCATTTTTGTTGCCGCCATTCCAACTAGAGATGAGATTTCATCATTTCCTTTGACATTTGGAGGAGGTTGGGGCAGTCTTGGGAGTGGGGATAAAAGGGAAAATTGAGTTATTATTCCTCTAGTGGACTCTCAGTGCCCCCTGAATGTCAGCCCTGAACTCCCCTTTCTGTGCCTTAGTTACCCATTTCTGGGGTTCGATTTGGCAACACTCAGGCCCTCCACTTGTGTCAAATCCACCTTCTCCATTTTCAAATAATCCAGTATCGCATTGTTTAAAAATTAAGGGAGTCATGAGAAGACAGAGAGAAAAGTCAAATGCACATCAGCAAGTTAGAGGAGCCCATCTGAAAAGACTGCATAATGTGTGTGATTTCAACTGACATTCTGGAAAAGGCAAAATGGTAAAACAGGAGAAAAACAGGTGGTTGTCAAGGGCTAGGAAGGAGGGTGGAAAGGCAGGATGAATAGCAGAACCCAGGGAAATTTTAGGGCAGTGCAACTATTCTGTATAATGCTATGGTTATGGACTAAGTGTCTTTATACATTTGTCCAAACTTGTAGAAAGTACAATGAGAGCGAACCATAATGTCAACCTTGCCCTTTGGGTGATGATGAGGCCATGCCAGTGTGGGCCCATCAGCTGTAACAAATGCACCACTCTGGGGGGGAGGTTGTTAATGCAGTGGTCTGCATATGTGGGCAAGAGTTCTCTGGAAAATCTCTGTCCCTCCCCTCAATTTTGCTGTGAACCTAAAACTGCTCTAAAAAACAAAGCTTATTAATTTAAAAAAAATAAGGGTATGTCATATACCACAGCAACTAACAACCTGTTACAATGACTCATTTAGACAATTGCTTTGATCCACTTGGAAGAAAATAGGACCCACTAAGGGCTGTCCCCTCCTGGCCTCATAGACACAGCCAGGGTGCCCTGCTCTTGGGGATACAATTGGTTCTCCTTGCCCAGGCCTTCTATTCTTATCTAGAATGCCTCCAGAAGGACTTGATCTTTCCCCTGCATGTCACCAGCCTTGCGGAATTTGGGAGTCATCAGGCCCTGATCAATTGCCGTGCACATTCTCTGTGCTTGCAAAGAGATAGCATGAGTTTCAGTAAGGCAGATGCCGAGAGGCCTGGGTGGTTTTCTAGCTCACACCAGAGAACGGCGTCCCTCCCCCTCCGGTGGCCACGAGACACACCTGGGAGGTTTTCAGTCTGGGGGGTTCTGCGCTGACCTGGCCTGGAACTCTGCATTTGAACCCCCTGGTGAGGCTTTGCTGGTGGTACCAGTCACTATTCCCTGGGGACGTGCAGGCCTTCAAACGTCAGGAGACCAGGACACAGTCCTCTTCCTCTTCCTCCTCCTGCTCCTCTTCTTTTTCTGCCGCTCCTCCCCTTCCTCCTCCTTCTCCTCCTGTTCCTCCTGCCCCTCCTCCTCCTCCTGCTCCTCCTCTTCCTCCTCCTCCTCCTGCTCCTCCTCCTCCTCCTCCTCCTCCTGCTCCTCCTCTTCCTCCTCCTCCTCCTGCTCCTCCTCTTCCTCCTCCTCCTCCTGCTCCTCCTCTT